>JAOEHX010021634.1:6462-35302 GCA_025448015.1 Bolborhynchus lineola | reverse complement strand
GGTCAAACCAAAACATTCTAAGCAGTAACTAAAAACATTGGTGTTATCCGCGCTGTTCCCAGGCCAAAAATCAAAACCACAGCACTGCACCAGCTACTAAGAAAGAGAAAAATGACTGCTACTGCTGAACCCAGGACACCACTTATTCCCAGTTTGAAATCATTCTGAAACTCTGATGACATACCTAACCCCATCAACCAGATCACTTAAGAAGACTGAACAGTACTGGGCCCATACTGACTACAAAAAGCTCAGGTCTGGCTGCTAGTAGTGCAACTCCAAAATTCAGGTAAAAATATAAATATCATCCAATCTCCTAACTAGAATGTAGGCTGTGGAACCAAAAACATTTCCAGCCACAGCCAGTGACACGTAGTATGCAGAAAAACATAAAAGTAATGAGAAATGCTATGACAACAGGTCTATACAATTTTACAGACCTAAGCTTAGGAACAATAAGATTCACCATTAAGCAGAGGTTTACAACTGTTCTTCAAACAGCTACCATCAACTAAAAAATATCAAGAATTAACAGAAGTAGTTAAGGAATAAAACGCAAAGCTCTAACCCTTCTAAACCAAAGTTTCTACAAAGCAAACTGCAACTCAAAGTGATGCACTGTTTTTCTGGTTTTTGCAGATGTGAATTACAGACTCAAAAGTCAAGCTTACTCCAGTAATAAAGGAAGTCTAAATTCCTTCCTTGAATAAAAAAGACGCTAATAGCGAGATGATTGCACAAGTAAACCTCCATCATCTGTGGGGAAAAAGCAACATTGGTCCTTCAAGACATTAGTATACAGAATAAAGGACAGAAAGATGAGTCACACAACCACAGAATAGGTAAAGTCGGAAAGGACCTGAAGTTCATTTAGTTCCAACACCCCTGCCATGGCCAGGGACACCTCACACTAAACCATATCACCCTAGGCTCTGTCCACCCTGGCCTTGAACCACCTGCACAGTAAAGATCTTCCTTATATCCAATCTAAACTTCCCCTGTTTAACTTTGAACCCGTTACCCCTTGTCCTGTCACTACAGTCCCTAATGAAGAGTCCATCCTCAGCATCCTTATAACACCCCTTCAGATATTAGAAGGCTGCTATGAGGTCTCCATGCAGCCTTCTCTTCTCCAGGCTGAACAGACTCAACTTGCTCAGCCTATCTTCATACGGGAGGTGCTCCAGTCCCATGATCATCCTCATGGCCCTACTCTGCACTTATTCCAACAGTTCCATGTCATTTTTGTGTTGAGGACACCAGAACGGCACACAATACTCCAAGTGAGGTCTCACGAGAGCAGAATAGAGGGGCAGGATCACCTCCCTCGACCTGCTGGACATGCTCCTTTTGATGCAGTCCAGAATGCGGTTGGCTTTCTGGGCTGTGACTGCAGGCTCATGTCCATTTTCTCATCGACCAACACCCCCAAGTCCTTCTCCACAGGGCCGCTCTCAATCTTTTCTCTGCCCAACCTATAGCTATGCCTGGGATTGCTCCCACCCAGGTGTAGGACCTTGCACTTGTCATGGTTGAACTTCATCAGGATGGCATCAGCCCACGTCACAAGCCTGTCAAGGTTCCTCTGGATGGCATTCCTTCCCTCCAGCATATCAACCGAACCACCCAGCTTGGTGTCATCAGCAAACTTGCTGAGGGCGCACTTAATCTCACTGTCCATGTCACCAACAAAGATGTTGAACAAGACCGGCCCCAACACTGATCCCTTAGGGACACCACTCATTACTGATCTCCAGCTGGACATTGAGCCATTGACCACAACTCTTTGCATGCGGCCATCCAGCCAGTTCTTTATCCACCGAGTGGTCCACTTATCAAACTGATGTCTCACCAGTTTAGAGATAAGGATGTCGTGTGGGACAGTGTCAAACACTTTGCACAAGTCCAGGTAAGTGACGTCAACTGTTCTACCCTTGTCTATCAGTTCCGTAGTCCCATCATAGAAGGCCACCAAATTGATCAGGCAGAATTTTCCATTAGTGAAGCTATGCTGGCTGTCACCAAGCACCTTGTTTTTCATGTGCCTCAGCATGCCTTCCAGGAGATTCTGCTCCAAGATTTTGCCAGGCGCAGAGACAAGACTGACCGGTCTGTAATTCCCTGGGTCATACATTTTCCCCTTCTTGAAAACAGGGGTTGTATTTCCCTTTTTCCAGTCATAAGGAGCTTCACCTGACTGCCATGATTTTTCAAATATGATGGCCAGTGGCTTAGCAACTTCATTCACCTTCTCATGTGATGTGTCATAGTCTGAACAAAACCTTCATTAACTCAGTTTCAGGGCTGCATTTCTCTTCAGGCTAATGTAGAACCCTTGATACACTTTTAATCCCCTGGGCTATTATTTCAGGCATCTGCAATTCAGCAAGCAAGCAACATATCAAAGATAGCACAGGAATACCAAAGCTGTACACTAAAGCCAAGGGAGAACTCATTCTTGAAACATCAGAAGAGCCTTTAAAATAGTTAAGAGAATTTAAACACATAAATTTTGACAAAACAATTTGTTGTGGTTTAACCACAGCTAGCAACTAAGTACCAAGGAGCTACTCATTCACCCTCCCTCTCACCCTCCTGTGGGATGGGGAGAATAAGAAAAAGGTAAAATTCATAATAATAGTAATTGAAGGAAGAAAGAGGAGGAATAAAATCCACGCAAACCCAAGTGATGCACAATACAACTGCAAACCACCCATTGACCAATATCCAGCCCAATCTGAGCACCAACTGGTCCATCCTGGTTGACTCCCCCTAGTTTATATACTGGGCATGATGTGCTATGGTATGAAATAACCTTTTGGATATTTTGGGTCAGGTATCATGATCTGCTCTCTTCTGGCTTCTTGTGCCCCTTCTCACTGGCAGAGCATGAGACTGAAAAGTCCTTGACCAATGTAAGCACTATTTACAAACAACTACAACATCAGTGTGTTATTAGCGTTATTCTCACACTAAAGCTGAAACATAGTACTGCTTCAGCTGCTAGGAAGAAAATTAACTGTATACCAAGACCATTTAATTACCATGAGTAATTAAAGCTTGACACATTTACACCACTGAAATAAGTTTCCAGGACTTATTTTTAGACAACCTTTGCCCAGAAGGGTTAAGCCAGATAAAAGGCACTGCATTGAAAAGTAAAAACAATCATTCAAATCTAAAAGGCAATTACAGCATAAATGGTTGCTTTTTCCACATAGGTTTTTCAAAATGAACTGAATCTAGTGCTAAACGCTAACCATTCAGGTACCTGGTAATACATGCCACAAAGTTAGGTCTTTAATGTCTCAGGCTATCCCTGCTGTTACTGAATGCCTTGTCAGCTTCACTGAAACTGCACTTTACAATATTTAAAAAAAAAAAAAAAATCTAAATTTTTATTTAAAGCAACTTACTTCAGAGAAGAATCCCCTCTTTTGAATCCCCACAGGAGATCCATGTAAGAGATCGCCCCCTATCAGTTAGCTTAAGAGATGGAAAAACAGACACTAAGAGCTCACTACCTAGTAAGTACAAGTTAGAGGCATCATTCATGGGGATCTGTCTTACTCTGATTGGAGAGTCTGCCCACAAGCAATACAGGTAATATCTCTGGACGGATGAAGTTTATGTTTATACTTTGTAGATTTCTTGAATTAGATGGCCTTCTACAATGAAGGAAAAAAAAAAAAAAAACCCAAGCAAACAAACAAACAAACACAACCAAAAAAACCCCCAACACAACCCCAAGAAAGAGTGACTTTAAGCAAGAGAAAATCCAGCTTACCTATCCTATACAAAGGTTAGGTAAGAAAACAAAACTCTTAAGACTTTTTATCTGCTATTCACAGAAATGGAAACTCACTTCTTCCCATCCTATCTGCAGCAGATCCACCTATTCTCCTAATAAGATTAAGAAGAAAGAGTTGCTGTTCTTAACCTTTGGTCTCTTGCAGACTTAGCATCTTGCAACATTTTATATGTGCCAAAGTCACATAGCCCATCCCTCGATAAGGCAGTAGTCTTTCTTATTAGTGGCCTGGCATCTTAATAGTCACTGAGGAACAGAAGACAGAAAACAAGTAAAGTTGAGACAAGTTCTAAAATCACATTTTACAGACATAAGTAACTATGTCAGGGATAAACCCTTAAGTATTAAAAAAGCCTGGGAAGGTTTTCCAGAAGGAACCATAACCACTAGAGTTCAACATATTTAAATTGCACAAGATACCAAAGAATTCCACTGAAAAGTGAACACCTAATATTCAGCCAGACCATTAGCACTCAGATAAGTCACGAGGAGCACAGAAAAATACACACTGAAATTAATACAGCAAATGTCTTCAGAAGAGAGTTAAAAAAAGTTCAAGCTAACTTTGAACATCTACTGCAAAAAGCCTGAAGCCATCAGGTGCTATAGATTAACTAGAAGTTGATTATTGATCACTTTCTACATCTGCTGTGTATAGCTAATTAGATAGGGTCTAAATGATTATTAACTCGTGGCACAAAGAAAATAATTTTTCCTTGCTAGATAACTAACAGAACAGCTAAGTTATTTCTGATCAGGTTGGTACACAACCAGCACTGCAACTGAAGGTACTTCACCAACTTTCTCTGGTTAAAGATATTCTTGAGAATTAGACTAGTGACTTCGAGAAATAATCAGCAAATACTTGTATAGCACAGCAGAAAGACACCCCCCCCCCCATTGCATTTATTTTTAGAGGCCCATATATCAAGCATGTGGCTTTTAGGTGCCATCATTGAGGGGTTTTAAAAGCTCCATATGTAATCTTATGCAAAAAGTGTTGAAATTAACGCGGACAAACATTTCTTGCGTAGCACTGCCCTCTAGCGAAGTCACACAAAACAGTCATATAAAAAGACAGAACACCAGTGTATAAGACATAAGAAACGCTCACAGGTTAAAATTCACAAGTACTCAAACCCTTATTTTCTTACAACAGCTTGCTTCAAGACTTCACCTGAAAGTTTTAACATGAAACACAAGATGTGCAATTCTACCCACTAAACTGTGATTAAAAATGCATCAACTCAAGTTAAATAAAATCTAGTTTGTTACGCAGTGCTTTAACAAAATAAAAAGTCTAGTATGATGTAATTCATCTCAACATGAATGGTCCAACAAAAAAAAAAAAAAAAAAAAAAAAAAAACCGCCAAAAACACAAAAAACAACCTCCACTTCAAATCAGGACTCCATGTTTCTCAAAACTATACCCTCCTCCATGCAGCTAGACTGCACAGTTTTCTTGAAAAGTAATCTGAGTTCAGTGGTAGTCATCTACTTCCTGACAGGAATAGGTCTCCATCTCCAGCTACCTATACATGCTACCATTTTATAGATAAAAACCATACTTAAAGAATCTTATTTCCAGATCAAACATGGCAAACAGTGACAGTGGTTCATGCATCCTCCCCTAAACAGTTAAAAGGAAAAAGCCTCCTAAATGCATCTGAAGGTGTTAGATAACATCATGGATAGTTGGACTGGGGCTCTGTGAAGGTTTTCTGGGTGTTTTTCCCCCCACTCTTCTTGGTAGCGGAAAGCTCATGCCACACAGAATGATTATTCAAATGGTAACTTGCAAAATCTCATTTCTTTCATGGGAAGTTTTAGTATCAAATCTTCACTTGCTACTGTAAGAGCTTGCACATTTTTGCGTAACACTGCTATAACAAAAGCTCAAAGCACAGAACAATAGAACAGATTGACCAAACTGAACTGGTATGTTCAGTACAACATTTCTGTGCAATCTGCTGCACAAAAGATGAACAGTGCACGTTGTGCTTCTTTATCCATTTCTCTAACATTCATCATTACAGTATCTTGCTACACATTAACCTTTACTTTGCATATTAATGTCTTCTTTTCACAATACCGAATCAAAGGTTGTCTCATTTATCAGTCTAAGTGAACAAAAAAAGGTGTTTGCTTTGCAGTCGAAGTTTGTAAGATGCAGAATGCAAGTATGACAAGCCTCTACACTACAGTTGTTCCACTATACATAGTGAACTTGTGCTTGCTGGACATATTGTCTGTAAAAAATTTAACTGACTCAGTTGTAATACAGAACAGAACATAACTATTTTGACCAGTTGCCATCTTCTGCATTACTCTATCAGGCTTACAAGAGCATTGAGAACCAAACAAAAGATAAACCTACTTTCAAGCTGCAACTCTAAAATCTCAAAAGTACAGAACTATTATTGATCCAGCAATTTAGTATTTACAGTTCTCAAAATAGTAGGAATCAGGCTGTTAAAACATAACACTTAAATTGGTTTGCCATTTTAGTTATTTACTGCTTCATGGAGAAGTGAACATAAATAACTACATTTCTTTTATATTGCACAATTGACATTGAAGTGATTAAGTGGTAATGATGATGAATGCGACTAACTTCTGTACTTCTCAATAACTGTTTGATGTCTACCTAAGAGAAAATTGCAGTAAACGAGTGCTTTTAATGTTAGATTATAAAAGGCCTTAAGCTTTTTGGCTGTTAATAAATCAGCTGCTAGAAAAATAAATCATACTCTGGACAAAAATTAGGTGTGAGATGATTATCACATTTGTCAGTAGACAAACTTGAGCTTTGCAACATCTCCTTTCAGGATCAAGGAAAAAGGATCACTTTAAGTTTCATAAGAAAACATATAATGTTTACTAAATGTCTAGAAAAATTACACAGCCAGTTACAATTCAAGGACATGCTAAATGAGATGCACAAGATCACTCAAAAATTAATCTGCCTATCTTTGTGTAATGCATTACTCTGCCTTGAATTCAAACAGCAACCTGGAGCTGACAACAACTACTGTACTAACACCTAAGGCAATGTGAAAGCATTTCAATGCACAACACATCAATGAAAATTGAAAACCATTTCAAACTCTATCCCAGCCAAAATCACACAGCACTGCAGCACTAATTTACAGTTTTCTTGTTATATTCCACATTTACAGACACAGAAAAATGTCCGTACTAATCAAGGTCATGGATTTATTGAGCCTCCCCGAGGATCACTTGTTTGCACCTCATAGAAAACAATTCTAAATATCAAATGCTGTACTTCAGTACTACATATTACATAGCACCAAAAAGAAGACTTTGTATTACAAAAGTTTTAAAACAGAAAAGCAACTGCCAATTCAAGATTATGTTGAAAGTTGAGCCGCAACAAAAAATAAGTTTAATAATGTTGCTAATTTAAACACTGCATGTACTTCAGAAAAATTACATCTATGTTTACAATTGTCAGTAATATTAACATATCTATCATGAACATTTGTAGACTTCATCTACAATTTTGATAAAGCCACTTATTTCCCCTTAAGAAGTTAAATATTTGAAATACTATCTTCCTTAGTTGGAAGACTGAGAAGCAGGGAGAAATATGCATTATGTCAGTCAACATAAAAAGACTACTCCTCAGTGTATTCAGCAAGGAAATGCAACATGGAGTGTAAGTTTTGGTATTACATTCTAGAAGACCATGCTAATAAGGATCAACTCAAATTCAGTTACAAGAAACAATTAAAGCTTCTGTGGCTAAAAATTACTTTTATATTTTTACACCCATACACATAAGCATGTGAATTCCTTCTAGTACAACAAACTTTATAAAGTTACAGAATAATGAAAGAAATAATTTGCATTGATTAGATTAAGTATTTATTAAACGTTTGTTTCTTTGCCCCCTGCCCCAGAACTGGCATGTTTTCCGCTCTGCTTACAGAAGGAGCTTCTGAAAATTAACACTTATCAATGGCATTACCACTTATCAAGTTATTACCAACCTGTAACATAGTCTTACAGGAGTTCGTAGTTACTAAGACATAGAACTACCTACATTTCTGAAGATACAGCATAATGTTTTTCGACAAAGCACCCACTGCACTTCTGCTTATTAGTTGTACGCAGGCGGAGAAATAGTAAAAATCTATAAGTCATTTTCTTACAAAATAACAGCAGTGATGGAACAAAAAGCTGTCCAACATATGTTGGATAAGGTTATAACAGTAAAACCAATATTGTAGAATTAAATTAATTCAATGAAGAATGATTCTTATTGGCAATCAGTCCCCTCAAGCCTTTCATAGGCTAAAGCCTAGCTTAAACTGAGAGGACATCTTGCACCATGAAGTATAACATATGCCATACTAAATCCTCCAAGTCCACATAGTAGACAGACCACAGAATGCCTGAGGCTAGAAAAGACCTTTGGGGGTGATCTGGTCCAACACGCCTGCTCAAGCAGGGTCACCAAGACCTTCTTGCTCAAGACTGTGTCCATATGAGCCTGGAATATACCTAAGGAGGGAGTCTCCACAATCTGAACACCCTGTGCCAGTGATCCATCACCTTCACAGTGAAAGAGTTTGCTGGTGCCCAGAGGGAAGTTCCTTAATTACGTTAGTGTCTGCTTTATCCTGAAAACACCTTAGTATCCCTCATATTGCTTTATTATGTCAGTTCTTCTCCCTATATGCTGAAGTAGGACTTTTTCACTTAATGAATTTTTCACATTACAAAGCAATAATTCATATAAGTCAGCTCATAATCTCCTGTGTTCACACTAATTCAGAAAGATACATTTAATTTTTCCTGAGACCTCTTCAGTTCTGCTCTTGCAGCATTCAGTCTTACAGCACTGCTTGCTCATTTGGATCTTCTTGCTGTTTCTTGGCCTTTAACATTCAATCTGTTTCCTCCCAAGCTTTCCCCTTTCAGTTTTATCACTGCACCTTAGGAATGCCCTGCCTTTCAGTTCTAAGATCACTTCATATGCTGACTGTAGCTGTTCTCTCAAAATTCTTTTTGCCAAATTAATCTGGACTACTTCCAAACCAGTTCCTGTCATTTTCACGCATTGAAGCTGCTGTCTGAAATGCCTCTAACAGCATCTTTCAAACCATATGCCTTTCTTTTTGTCCTCTCTGCTGGTTTTTCAAATTCTTGCTCAACCTCTCCTTAAACTGAATGTCCTTTTAATATTTCTAACTCATTTGTCTTTTGGCTGACTGTTTCTAAGCATTTCTTTATTATTCGTTTCTGTGGACTACTTCCTTCATTACACATAACATTCTCCAAACATCCCAAATGTTGTCAGCTTATTTCCTTATGTCCTTTTGGGCTGGGGGGCAGAGTGGTATCAGGTAATGATAATGTTAAGAAAAGACCTCAAATTTTCATCCCAAACATCTGCAGTTCATATTTCAGCTTTCTTGTGTCTTATCCACTATTCAAGACTGCATGGATTTAATAGTATAGATTTAATTTCTGCATCTGCATTCATCTGCTCTAGAAGTTTCCTGTACTTACTGACATTATTCTGCAGCTGGTATCTACAAGAGAAGACTTTCCAGTCCCATATTACATATATAATATTATTAAATATATATTAAATTATTATCTATAATAAAACGTATATATTCCAGTGTCTCACCACCCCCACAGTAAAGAACTTCCTCCTTATATCTAACCTAAATTTCCCCTGTTTAACTTTGAACCCACTACCCCTTGTCCTATCACTACAGTCCCCAGTGAAGAGCTTGTCCCCAGCATCCTTGGAAGCCCCCTTCAGATACTGGAAGGTTGCTATGAATTTCTTCCTTTTTTAAATAAAAGAGAAAAAATAGGAGAAGATTTGCTTGTGGAACTTGTATTAGTTGTATACTTTGCTGCACAAGTATAAAAATAAAAAATAATTATTAAATAAATATATATTAAAATATATATATTAGTATAAAGGTTCATGACCATTGTGCCCTTCGCCTCTGGTCCCATCACCAGGCACCACTGTGAAAAGCCTGGCTCTGTACTTTCTGAACTCTCCCTTCAGATACTTGTACACACTGATAAGACCTCCCCAGAGCCATTGCCTTCTTTAGGCTAAACAGTGCCAGTTGGACAGACTAGTCATAACACTAATCTCTGAGGGACACTACTCATTACCAGTCTCCAACTGAACACTGAGAAACTGCCTGCAACTCTTTGTGTGTGGCCATCAAGCCAATATTTTATCCACCAGGTGGTACATCTATCAGTTTTATGTCTCTCCAGCTTCCAAAGAGGGATCACATTATCCCTAGTTCGCAACATACCTATAAAAGCCTTTCCTGTTATCTTTGACATACCTGGCCAGACTCTATTCTAACTGGGCCTTCTCTTTCCTAACCTGATCCCTAGCTTGCTTGACAATGTTCTGGTATTCCTTGCTTCCACCTTCTATAAAAGGGATATTTTACAAGGGCATGTAGGGGACAAGAAAGAATGGTTTTAAATTAAAATAAGGTAGATTTAGATTAGATATTAGGAAGAAGTTATTTACTATGAGGTTGGCGAGACACTGGAACAGGTTGCCTAAGGAAGTTGTGTCTGTCCCATCCCTGGCAGTGTTCAAGGCCAGGCTGGACAGGGCCTTGAGTAACCTGGTCTAGTACAGGGTGTCCCTGGCTGTGGCAGGGAGGTTGGAAACAAGATGATCTTGAAGGTCCCTTCCAACTCTAACCATTCTGATTCCCTTTAAGAACACAACTGCAACACTGGCAATCAATGAGGCTGTACAGAAGTCCAGGAAACAAAAATAAAAAAAACTAACAAAACCAAAACCCATCAGTTACATCTGTACTACAAATCCTCAACTCTTAAGTAATGTAAGTCAAAGATCTGAGATAACCTCTGTTCAGAGACAAAGGAACTCAGATACCATACACTGTGTCCTCATCTATTCCTTCTGTCCTTTTTCTCCATCATTTGATAGGCGTCTGTGCAAAATTTGAAGTACATATCTTTGTTCTTATATTCACCCTTACATAAAAGTATTCTATTTTTGTGCTTAAAAGATCTATCATCAATTATCAAACAGTGGTTTGATGACTAAGCACAAAGGCCTCCCACCTTTATAAACTAGGACAAACAATTTGATAGGCATGCAGAAGGCTGGCTGAGAAACAGAGGCCTAACTACATACTTGTCAGATACCCAAAGACAGAGGTATTGCCCTCACAGACTTGCCTGCCCACTACTGCCTTTGTCTTATATAGGTGGGGTTAGGTTTTTTTGCCTGTTCTGTTGTGCTGTTGTTTTGCTTTGTTTTTTCCCCAATAGAAGACTTACAGAAAAAAATCCACAAAACAATTAAGTGGAAAGTTACCAAGATTAAAATAGTTACTCCTTCCAGAATCATACTTTTCAGTGGAGGGAGTAGGGTAATCTTAGCTGGTAAAGACAGAGGCTATACCCTGGGCCAACCTCTCCCTGAGGCTTAAGGAAGCATGACAGACCAGGAACTTTTCACTACTAAAGTAACTTATGCATGAAGTTGTACCACTGCAAAAAGCCCAGTCCATGACATAAACTGGAATGCAGGTACATGGCATCCACGTACTGTCAAGGTCATATCTGTGTTCAGTCTTTAGACCATGTGAAGAGCACTGCTCATACTGTTATGGGTGGAGACTGCTTATGTATGGAAGCCTAACCAGTGGGCCAAGTGTTACAAAAGCACAAAGCATGAACATATATGCTATATGATTATTCATTCTAGACCTTCTAATAAGCAGTTTTCACTCTGACACACTGGTACTTAGTCCACCCAGGCAAAGCCAGTTCACTGTTTCAGCATATGACTCTTCGACTGCTTGCAAACAATGACAAAAACCTCTCATATTGTTAGAACAAAGTGAATAGTAATTCTATGCTCCAGGCATTTGCATGGACAGCTTAGTCAAGGTTTCCAAAGCAACAAGTTGCCCTAAAATCATAGTATAATTGAGGCATACAGAGAAGGCTATTTTAGTCCTCATATTTTTTGTTTCACCTCATTTACCATCAAAATATTGTTTACATTCCAGTCAGCAGTATATTTGTGCAAAATAAAACAATCTTGCATTTTAGATCCTTCTGGATGTTTACTAACAGTTACAGAAAAATACACCCAGCTGCTAGGAAGAAAAAAACCCAAAACCACTCAACACTGAGGACATTCACACAGCTAATGAGTTTGCTCTTAATGTAAGTCTCATGGAGGTCAAAAAACACTACATGTTCAATTACATGACTGCAGAGCACAAGACATTAATCTTTCTTTTGTTTAATTAAGGGAAAGGAATTTAAAAGCTGACATGCTATTATAGGCTAAACAAAGGTCTGGATTTTTTTTGACCAGCACTTACTCTAGATGTTAGCAATAGAGCCTGAATGATTTAGTGACCCATATCAGTGAAGAAAAGGCTTGAAGCAATAGAATTTATTGCTCAGGTCAAGTTAAAATACTTAACCACTAGGGCTGAGAGCCATTTGGCTCACCTGAGATACCTACTAGCTGATCCACCAAATTGCTCTCCTACCTATTGCACAGACCCTAATGACCACCAAACTGTCAGTGATCTGACACAACTAAAAACCTGTACTGAATTGCCTTCCCATAATCTTGCTCTAATTTACACCAGCTGAAGTCACTAGTACCAGGAGACAGAAAATCATTAGCTACACTTGTTACTCAATTTAGAGTGGCTTATGAGTACAAAGGTAGTATTTAGCAGGTACTTTATCCCTTCACTCAATTATGACTAAAACACTTTTTCCCCTTTCTTGAATCCTCATTCTACAGTTTTATTCAATCATCCTTTGCCTGACAAGTTACCACTAAGTATCTCCTTGGCTAGCAGTGCCTCAAAATAACTTCTTGCATGAGCTATTTTTACAAAGCCACTCAGAATTGACTAGCAAAGCTATCTGGGAACAATGTTACTATGTTTGAGCCACAAAGGAAGCTAAAGTTACTAGCCATCAAACTATTATTAGGAAAACATCGACTTCTTGGAAGTTTGAAAGCTTTACTTGCAAGCTATTTTAAGCTTTAAAGCTTCATCTTCATTGCAGAATTTTACCTTTCTGACAAGTGAAAACATGTAGCATTGCAAACATTATTCAGCAATTGAAGAAATAAAATAGATTGGAAAAGCAAGTGACCATATGAACATCACGTGTTGACCAAAACTAGTAAGTAAAATGGTTCCTTTCCTTTGCACATAAAAGCAAGAATCAAGCTGAACTAACATAACCTTAATCGTATGATGTATAGTTGGTCACAGAACACTTCTGAATCCTTAAATGCTATAGAAAGAATTGTAGTGTTTTAGTTGCATGCCTAGGACTAACAAGAATATTCTTGCAGCTTTAGCAAGCAAGTCTCTAAACTATCTACTTTTAACTTTTTAAGCTATTCTTAAGACACACATCCCAGGAGATGCTGCAGATTTTTCATACCTAAAATTGAACCCTGACACGCATCTTTACGCTTACTCAAATTCTACAAATACAGAACTGTAAAGCAATGCTCCATTAAAGACACTGGTTTTACATTTACTGAATGACGAACAGCCTTTTACAAAAAGAGACAGTTATCATTGAGGACATTCTGCATGCTCCTTTTACAGACCCTTTTCTGCCAGACTTGTCATTGTAAACCTTTGTAGAAATGAAAACATCAGTGCAGGTAAGTTTTCAGCGGTATAGACTAACCAGACCAAGTCTAGGTTATGGCATAGTTCAGTGAATACAAGAAAACCCAACATTTAATTCCCCAAGGCTGGATGGAGAAATAGACAGAGGCTTAAAAAAAAAAAAAAAAAAACCACAAAAAATCAACCAGAGGAACCAGTGAAATGTGTGTTACAAGCCATAATGCATAACGTGTCCTCCTCTTGCAGGGACACTTCGAAATAAAGTCTGATCTGTGCTCAAGTACTGAAAACAGTGGTTCTTAAACTTGCAGTAAAAAAAAAAACAAAAAAAAAAACCCAAACCAAACCAATTTTTTTATT
Source organism: Bolborhynchus lineola (assembly GCA_025448015.1). Classification (NCBI taxonomy): domain Eukaryota; kingdom Metazoa; phylum Chordata; class Aves; order Psittaciformes; family Psittacidae; genus Bolborhynchus; species Bolborhynchus lineola. The sequence goes on along the minus strand of JAOEHX010021634.1, from coordinate 21,444 downwards.
CTTCTCATTGCAAGAGCCTAGAAGTAGTGTTTCAAACCATGAAAACCTAGAGCTAGAACACACTGTTGAAGCTCTTCAGGATGAGGACCATTTTCTCACTAGGTATAGACTATGTACAATTATCATTAATATGAAGAGCTGAAACATTTGCATAATAACTTACTGTATAAGTGATAGCTGCCAACATTCCAATCACAGTCAAGGAACTAATGGAAAATGAAAGAGCTGTCAAGCCATCTGCAAAAAAGATGAAAAGAAACGCCTGTTGAAAATTCCTGCAGTAGAGGTACAAAAACATTTCTTCCTGAATTTGTTTCCTGAAGATATTTAAACTTATTAGATTCAAGAATTAAAAAAATTGATACATAGTTACCAGCCATATCAACTCAGATGAAAAATGAACCTAGAATAGCTTTTTGTCAGCAACAGATCCTCCTCCAATACTGCAAGCAGGACAGCAATCTCACCTTTGCTACAAGTTCACACGTGACACATTCAGTCACATAGTACGAAATTGCTCCCATAGCTGTCTAATACGTCTTCAAGATTTATTTCTGGCCTCCCCAGAGTGCTTTTTACTATTTTCACCAGGTGATTTTCACTATTTACAGATATATCCAGGACAGTTCATCTTTGGTTTGTTTGTCATCACCTGATTTCTCAAAATAAAGCACTATCCAGAGAATTGGGCAAGCATGGATCCTTCATGGAACCAAACCAAGCCACACTGCAGGCCTCAGCTACACTCAGATCATGCACATCCAGATGTATGAACTGGAAAAAGGTTACAGGACTAAAGAGTTACAATAGCCTTACTATCACTCTAGAAATAAAAAAGGATAGTAAAAGGGAAGTGTTATTAAATTCATAACCAAACTCCCTGAATCCTACTGCATAATTTTTCACAACAAAAAATTCTTCAATCTCACCATGCAGGACAACATGGCAAGCTTTTTCTCTTTTTATTTATAAGCAGCATGGAAACTTAAAGTAGCTATTATAGACATTAACTGGGTCAATTCCATTTTGTACCCAGTCATATCAACTGAGCTACTCTTTAGTGTTCTGCCCCATGTCCTCCCGTCCCTTATAGTTAATTCAAGAATTTAGAGTACAATAACTTTCATTCCTACTCACACATAATTACTGTTAGCTTTCATTAGCTGGTTCCTATTCTTTACCTGAACACAGGATCAAACAGTCACAAACTGAGAAATCCTATTACAGTTATTCTCCATGAGATGTGTCTTTCTTCTGACCAACCCTACAGGCCCCCTTCTAAAAACACCAAAACTTAATAGAATAACACAATCCAACTTCCCAGCTCAAATCTTTCCTTTGCCATTTTTGCTAGATAATACCAAACAACTTTTTCAAACCTAAAAGCAATATATTAATAAATTTCAAACACTACAGCCATGTTTAAAAAAAGAGGGAAAAAAATAAAATCAAAATAAACAGAACACAAATGCCAACCCAAAATAAAAGAAACCCCATAAAATAAAAATCCCAGCACTATTCTTCCTTTAATACTTGACAAAATTTTACTTATGTTCTGAAGTTTAGGAGGAAAAAAAACACACAAACACCATACTTGATGATCCTGCTGCACATGTATTTCAAACCAACATTTAATATCCATTTTAAAAGTCTGAACTATGTTCAATGGAACATAAGAAGCTAAGTGGCTGAAAACTTTATAATTATATACCAGAAGTTTATTATCAGGCTCTGCCTCAGTGGATGAGTCCACATTTGTTTTGTAATCCCACTACAAACTTAATGGACATAGAAAAAACCTTCCAAAATTAAGATCTTTATTACTTGTTTAACTGAAGAAAAATTAAAAGGGTAATTTAATATAAAAGCAGAACAGGCCGGAAAAGACAACAGGCAAGATTTTTTTTCTTCATTTCTCCAACATCTGAAACACGAAAGAACTTTCTGTAACACTACTGACAGAGAACTTGCTGGCTGTGGAGTAGCTCTACAAAAGCCCTGGTGGGGTGTCTTGGTAGAGAGGTAAGCTGATCAGAGGCTGGGGCACATACTGTACAGAGAAGTTGAGGGAGCCAGGCTTATTCATCCTGGAACAGAGACAGCTTCAGAGAGACCCAATACAGCCTGCCTATCAAAGAGGCAGAACCCAGGCTCTCCAGTGGTGCACAGTAGAGTGTGAGACACTGGGTGACACTGCACATACTCGCACTGGATGAGAAATTTTTGTCCCCCACCACAAAATGAAAGAGTCTCCACCCTTAGAGGTTTTTCAAGAGCTAGCTGGTAAAGCCCTGAGCAACCTAGTCTGACATTATAGCTTCCTTCTCTGTTCAGGAGATTGGACTTACACGACTTGAGGTCTCCTCAGTGTGAATTACAATATCAAATTAAGTCACAAGAGAACACTGGTAGAGTCAGAAGTCAAAACCACGGCCCAATCCAGCATCTCCATGATTAAGCCTTCCCAAGATAGATACAACATATTTTTACTGCAGAAGTGGCAAGGCACTGGCACAGGCTGCCCAAGGAAGTTGCGGCTGCCCCATCCCTGGCAGTGTTCAAGGCCAGGCTGGACAGCGCCTTGAGCAACCCAATCAAGTGGAAAGCGTCCCTGCGCATGGCAGAGGCGCTGGAACTAGATGATTTTAACATTCTTTCTAGCCCAAACCATTCTGTGATTCAACGACTCCTAGAAATAAAAATTAGCTATACTACACTTTCATAGCAAGGACATGTACAGAGCTGAATATTTAACAGTCATATGAAGGCAGCCTAGGAAAATTAGCACTCAGCTCAGCTACTGCCACTACCTGTATAAGCAGTTCAAGAAGCATTTTGTTTTACTCTGCCAGTTAGAATCTTTGTGAAGCAAGAGAAACAAACAAGCAGACAGCCAAAATTCTGGAAAAGCTATTGACTTGTCTTCCCCATCTCCTATGCCTGAAAACACACCTTACAGCACAGCATGTATTATGATGAAAAACTCTACAAGGATGTCAAAAGCAACAAAGAAGGGCTTCTTCAAGTACTTCAGTGGCAAAAGTAAGGCAAAAATGTGGGTCTGCTGCTGAGTGGGGGTAAACAGAACATGGAAAAGTCTGAAATACTTGTATGCCTCCTTTTCCTCAGTCTTCACTAGCAAGACCAGATTTTCAGAAACCCAGGCCTTAGAAACCAGGGAGAAAGGCTGGAGGGAAGATGAATGTTTGGTGGAAAGAGGATCAAGTTAGAAAATAATTTAATGAAACTGGACAAAGCATACGCTTCATGGTCCACCAGTTTCAGTATAAAACTCCTAGAATAATGCAGAATACTACTTGATCAAGTCTTGTAGCATTACATTCTAAAGTATTCAGACAAAAGCCAATATTCTGACATATAGCAAGAATGAGGGACAAATATTACAGTACTTATGCATTTGGATTAAGGCTTGGAAACCAACCTTTAGTTACCATTTTTCTGGATACATTTGGAAAAGTGACATCAAATCTGTCTTGGCTCACCTATAAAACAGTTTCTTCATGTCTTTGCTTTGAAAACACATTCTGTCTAAATACATGAACTGCATAAGCTGAAGGCCAAATTCCATGAAGTAGCATTTAACCTTCACAATGTTTCTTTAGAGCCTTAGCATAAACAAATATAACAAATGCAAACGAAGCACTTAAAGGTCAATACTAGGAGAACAAAGGGTAAAACAATCATAAGATTTAGCTGTATAAATAGACAAAGCCACTTTAACAGTCTCATTCTTGCAGTGAACAGCAATATCACATTTAATTAGATAAGCACTTGAAAACTGTCACCATAACCTAAAATCAGTGAACTTCAGCATTCAAGTAACATTTAAAGGCTGTGTGAAGACTCCACCGAAGAAAGTACCTTCCCCCACCACATAGGACACAACACTGGAATCCTTGCTGTCAAATGGGGAGTGTACTGAAGGCAGACACTGCCAGAGTTTCTTCTCTGTAGTTAAAAGGCTGTTCTGATTTTAATTTTGTCTGAACAAAAAGAGGACAATCTCACTGCAAAGACTCAGTGCAGGTGAGCAATTAAGAGTCAAGTTAGAAAACTGTCACAAAGAAAGTACATCTTGTTCAGTCAGTGAGGAGTATACCAAAGTAAGTTAGTAGCAAGTTAAACAAAGCTCACAACAAATCTCACAACAAAACTCAAACTTACGACTACTTCCAAATTCTTCAAACAGGAGCTTCACTTTCTCCCACTCTGTGGAGTTGTTCTTGTTGGGAATATTCAAAGGAACAAAAGCACTGTAAACAAAGCAAAGAAGTTAACTTAATTTGTCAAATATAAAAAGAAAGATGTACTTCCAAGTCAAGAAAACAAAAATCCATTTATTCCTAAAGCTAAACTATGTAACATTAGGTTAAAAAAAAATCTGAATGCAATATTTAATCTTATTCACATTCTCCTTAAATGCTGTATTAAGACCAGAGTACGTGTGCGAGTGTGTGGAGTCAGGGCCAAGGCCCATGAACAGGTCCATGGTCTATTTACCAGTCCTACCAGAGCTAAGAACACTATGCTAAAGCATCAAGAGATGCGTTATTCTGATTTACTATCCTGGTTGGATTCACATGCAGAGAGTACTTCTTTTTTTTTTCCCCCTCAATTGAGACAATTTCTCTTAAATCTACAGCTCTGGAAGTCAGACTATAACAATTAATGCTCCCCACACCAGGCACCAGGCATTAAAGGGACATGTTTATCTTCCATTACAACTAAACCAACACTACATCTGCTGCATACCATTCCTTGTTATGTAGCTGGCCTACAGAACCAAAGTGTGGAGAAGTTCATGAAGTACTTTTTGAACCTTCCCATAGGCAGAGTATAAAAATATATAATCAGATCTTTGCTTCAACTCCCAATAAACAATTAATAACAAATATGTGTTTTCTAGGAGTATGCCACAGACTTCAAGTACAGAACATAAGCATGTGTTTCAAAGGTTAATACTAGTATGTGTGTAATTATAATCAACACAAACACCAAAACCAAACTGATGCTCTGCAAAGAAAGATAAAATTTAAAAAACTGCAATCTTTTTTAAAAAAATATTTGGTTTTTAGCTTCTGCACTGTACAAAAAATTAATGCTAGCATTTAAATTAATGCATGCTTACTGACTTAAAACTTTTGTTCTTATATTTGCCTCTAGTAGTAATCCTTTCTGCAAAACAGCATTCAGGCAAAACCAAGACACAGGTATTAAACTAGGCAAAATTTCTACTTACAAGAGCTAGCAACAAAAATAATTGCAGTTCTATTTGCTAAAAGGGTTAAAATAGAAGACTGGGAAATTAAGTGAGCTCAAGTCCTTTTATTTTAGCATCAGTATAAATTTTCTATCTCAACCACAAAGACCATGACAAAGGACATTGGTAAGAGCAGAAGCCACTGTACTCATTAGAAAAACTAGTAGCAATTAGTACTCAGCTAAATCATGACTGAAGGAGTTGAACATCTGATTCTGCTCCTGCTCAAGTACCAAGGGCCTCCAAAAGGAATGCAGGAGCTAGTCATATAGCTTAGTCCCAAGCAAGCAGGAATCTTACTTCCCGTCCTGAACAGGGTCCTTCAACTAGCAGCAAACTAGCCAGAAGGCTAACTAAGCCACCTGAACAGACTTTTGGCCTCTAGCTTGACAGGCGACAAGAACAAAACAGAGGTAGCATGTCCAGCCATCTACAGATCGGTATCCAGTCCACACTCCCAAAGGTCCTCTAAACCACAGCCCATCCACTGCACCGGACAGCACACAGCAGTTTAGGTCTATTCTTCATGCATGCTAAGCAAGAAGACATTTGAGACAAATCTTCATTTTATTTCAATTTTCAAGCTATTTTATTGTGTTGACTAAATGGTCAATGAAGCCTGAGGGCCACAGTAGCCATCACTAGAATGATAGAAGTTTTCATGCTAAATAACTCAAGTCACCTGTCATTGTGATGTAATACAAATAGCCCACTGACAGTCAGTTAATAGATCACAAGTGCCAGTGAAGGGTTTTGGAGATGTAGCTGAATTCAGTTAAAGCAAACAAACAGAATGGCTCAGCTGTGATGCCTTTCATTTAGAGTTCTGTACACAAATTATTCAATGCAGTAATTTTAAGCATAGAAGCACACTGCTATGCTGTTTAAAACACATTCTGGGAATATTAAGATCTAGACCAATATCTGGGCTGAAGAACAAGCAAAGTAAGTGCAAGACATGCAGTTTAAAGCTATTAACTTTTGGCAGTCCTAATAATACACACAGGTGTAGATAGGTCAAGTTTGATCCTTAAATCAAAGAGTGCCATCCTTCAGACTTGTCATCCTTCAGAAAATAATTTCTAATAAATTAAACTCATTTCCTTAAAGTGAGTTCTGCTATAATTTGCATAACTACTTATAGGTTAATGAGATATGTTCATAGCTTTTTAAAAGCTAACAGTTCCTGAAAATTTAAGGTAACCAGTTTAATTCCAAACACTGAGTGTCAGTAAAACATTCCTTTTAAAACCAAACATTCATTAGCCTCAAAAGCAAAAATTTTACTTCAAAACAGACTGCTGTATAAGTGCGCCTTAATGTAGTATCTCAAGCCCCTTGGATCCACTACATGACATTTAGAGTAAATAAGGTACATTCAAGGAAAGCACATAATTTCTAAAAAGGGAGAAGCATTACAAGTATTATTTCTGAGTATTCCAGTACATTTGTCCCACACTCTGCTCTTAATGATGCCCTGCATCAAGTTATTTGTGTGAAGGGCATTTAAGTGCTATTAAAAATATACACATTTTTGCCACAGGAAGAGGCTTTGTAACAGACAATTAGAGTAAGAGGCATAACTACTCTTGCTTAACAGTTTAGACAAAAGAATCCTGTTCATTGAGCTGTGTTAACAACTCAGAAAAAACTCCAAGATCACAAAGCACAAACTAGGTACATTTCCCAAAATAGTCATAGATCTCTAACGGAGTACATTAAATATCTAACCCTTCAAGCTTAATATAACTTCTATGGCCTTTTTGAGGACTGCTTGAGGTAGGGACTTCATCTAAAGACAGATCTACCTATCTTCAGTAGAGCCAAGCTATTTATTAAACTGTTTTAATTATGCAGGTTATTTGCTAAATCAATCAGAACAGAATGTCTTTTATCAAAGACATTAGTCATGTAAGCACAAGCAGACAGGCTATCTTTTAGGCAGTTAACAGGAAATCCCAACCCCTCATGCTCTTTCAATCTGTGTGCATGAGTATTCCAGTCCATTAAACCCTGTCTTGTAAAATTAAGTTCAATACATAACATTCCACTCTGTTTTAATGCTGCTCTGATTTGGATCACCAGTGAAAAAAAACTCCTGCTACTGCCAAGTATAGGCAATACTGAAAAATTTGTCTTCACTACCAAATTCAGTTCAGCCCCTCATATACAAGCTTGAGCTCCAATACTTTTGCCTCTTCCCTACCACACTGGTACTTCTGAGGTGGTTCTTTGTCCTTGCTGTGCAGTTTATTGACTCTAAGGTAACTTATTCACAGCAAGCATGTACCTAACACTGAAACATCTGCTGATTTTTATATATATATACATATATACACTAGGACTAAAGCTCACATTTTTCTTCAGCACAGTCACCTCATTTGCTTTCTAAACTGAGCTGTTTAATCTTGTTTCCCCTCAAGAGGACAGACAAGAATTTTAATCTTCTGCAGCAGCATCTTAAGTACATTTCAAGGGCACTAGGATGATGCTACTACTTAATCATTATCATCTTAAAAGAAAGCAAGCAGCCTTATATGAATAATAGCAGAAAGATTGCCTCAGTTAGAACCCAGATATTCTATAATCCCATCAGTATCTAAAGGAGCCCTGCCTCTTGCAGCAGATGCTCCTGCTGTTTAGATCAGTGGGTTTTAAATAGGTAACTATAGAGAAGCACTGTTCAGTAACTTAGTCCCAGGCCAAGTACTGTCTGGCTTGCAAGTCAATTTCACTGTCATATTAGAGGAGATCACAAAGATGCTGCAATTTACAAGTTGTGAGGCCTTTCAAGGATAAACTTAAGAGCACAGAAGACAATAAGGAAGTCAAGAACCAAATTCCATATTACCAGAAGAACAAATATACTTACAGCTACCGGGGGCTCAGTTAACACCTAAAGATACAATAAAATTTTCTGAACTGGATATATTATACAGGACACATATGTCTGCCTATGATGTTAGCAAATAGTCAATGAAACTGCTTTTGCCAGAAGCTTTAGCATTTCTAGACCATGATTAAACTAGCACAAACTACTTTAGTCTCTTATAATAGCAAATGTTACTTTTAATTGAAAGAATGACAGATTTGTTAGATGTACCTGAAATGTTTATCATAACTAAAACAATATTCCCATAAGGTGGAATACAATTAGAAGCATTAATTTCACTCTACTGCCTACATTTCAATATGGGTAATTTTAGCACACATTTTGTAAATTTTACCAACTTTACTGCTGCAACCAAAATGCTAAAAAGCTTATGACACAACATGCATTAGAAACATTCAATAGGGGTGTGCATGTCACGTTTAATGGTGAATTTGAATTGAATTTTTAACACTGCTTGGAGTTTCACAATAGTAGCATTTACTGCAAACAAGTTAGCACTTCAGGAATATCTGCCTTTCAAACAAATACCAGCAAAACTTTTATCATAAAGGTAAAACTATTTCAAGTATAACCTCACACTCTACTTATGTCCTTCACAGAACACTTACATTTAGGAAAGTACTAAGGCACATAAAACCTACTCTTTTCCTAAAGCTGGTTAGGATGTCCATGAAGGCATTCGATAAGAGGCAAAAAAATAGGAAGCGTACAAATATTTTACAACTGTATTGATATCTCAGTGTATAACAGAGAAAATGCCATATTCATCATATTCTTTATGGATGTTCATACTGAACAAACAGGCAGAGACTGGAAGCACAAGTACCTCCATAATTAAGAAAACTATTTTATTTCCAGATAAACTCTTAGTTTTCAGGCACCTAATTCTCGGGCTATTTAAGCACTATTGGAGATTAAGCTAGATATTCATACACAGATTGAGTACACCATAGTCTCCCTTTTCTAAATTTGCACAAAACAGTTTTGTTTGGGGGCCTATTTAGCATAACCCCTGTTAACATTCAATACAAACACTTACCCAATTAAGAGAAGAACCGCACAAATTGTGATGAATCCCAAAGTATATTTGAATGCAGTTTTAACCTGCTGTATATTAAAGAAAGTTGACATATTAACATAAAAAATCCAAAGGAATTTGTCCAGCAAGTTATGGCAAAGCATAGTTAATGCAACAAGTCTTCTACAAAATTAGTAGTTTTAAACACAAAAAAATTAGTAGTTTTAAACACAAGTCAGTCAGAAGTAGACATTCTTGAAGAATCTCATAGCTTAGTATCACTGTTCATGGTTCTCAATTTATGCTTCTATCATAAACTACACACTTGACCAGCTCTGGCCAGCAGCTATGGTACATTCGTTCAGTGCCAATACGCTCAAAGAAAATTCTCATTACCAATGGCTTATAGTATGGCTGGGATTAGAAGACTTTTTTCTCATGTTAAGGTTACAAATGAATAGAGGGGAAAATAGTGTGGCTGGGATTAGAAGACTTTTTTCTCATGTTAACGTTACAAATGAATAGAGAGGAAAATCATGATAAAGGATTAAAAGATTCTTTAAAGAAAATCATTTTCCTTTGAGAAGTTAGCACCTTAGTGGCATGCATTTATTACATTCCCTGGAATGTCATGCAAGTAAAAAAATCTTCTGTGCATTACTGTCCTGGGTTCGGCAGTAGCAGTCGTTTTTCTCCTTCCTGGTAGCTGGTGCGGAGCTATGTTTTTTGACTTTCGGCTTGGGAACAGTGTTGATAACACCAATGTTTTGGTTGCTGCTTAGAACATTTTGGTCTGGCCAAGGACTTTGAGTCTTATGCTCTGCCAGGGAGGAGGGTAAGACGGGAGGGAGCAGGAACAGGGCATCTGATCCAAACTGACCAAAGAAGTATTCCATAACACAGCACATCATGGCTAGAAGGTAAAAACTGGGGGCAGGAACCCGGAAGAGAGTAGTTCACAGCTCGGTTGCTGGCTGGTGAGCATTTGTATCCTCTTCCCTTGTATTTTTTCCCTGGTCATTATTGTTATTGGTGGCAGCAACAGTGAATTGTGTTATGCCTTAGTTATCTGACTGTTCTTATCTCAACCTGTGGGAGTTACATTCTTTCGATTCTTCTCCCCATTTCCCCCCACACACACACCTTTTGGAGTGGGGGGGAAGAAGGAGGGGGAAGTGAGTGAACAAACTGCTTGTTTTATGGCTTAAACCACGACAATTACAAAAAACAAGTACTGGCTACAGCTAAATTACTACTGCCTACTTCAAGGAAAAAAAATGCAAACACTGTAAGGAAGGTAATCAAATTTAGTGTCTCTCTCAGCATCAGTATAATCTTCCTGTCTTCTACTATAAAAACTGTTGAAATACATTCTCTATTTGAAGAAAAATCTCACGCAAGAAGCTTTTCCTGTATAGTAAATCAGGCTCAAAGGAATTTGTAGGAAGAACTCAAGTAATTAACATCTGTATTGCCATATCTCACTAAAGTTTCATTTCTTGTGAGACCACAGTGCTTAGCATATACTATGTCAGACTAAGTGTTAAGAGCTGCCTTGGTATTTTAAAGGAATTGTAGCAATAGACTTGGAAATAAACAGTAGGAGCCAAGTCAGACAATCAATCATTCTTGCTTTTGTTTTCACCTGTTTTCATTTGTCTTTTCATTGCTTTGTGCATTTGCCAGAGTGAACTTACCGAGCACGTGCTGCCATCATCTTCTTCCTTCTCCTCATAATAGAAATAGACAAAGGGAATCCACAGAAAGACGCAGAACAGTATGATGGAGTACAAAGCTAGGAGAAATAATTTAATTAAGTGAAGAAAGTTGTATTGATACTTCATTTAGTGCATAGTACTTCAAAGGAAAAAACAGTTTACTCTCATTGTAGCTCTTACTAATTTCAAGTATTGAAAAAAAAAAAAAACCCAAAATGAAACAAAATTTACTAGCCAGCAAATGAACTATCACTTTTTCTTTTATAAACTTTGAAGGACTGATGGAATTACCCTTTCAGACTAAAGGTTTCCGTTCATGCTTCAATTCAGCAGTGAACTGGGGGGGAAAAAAAAAAAAAAAAAAAAAAAAAACCCGGGTATGATGAAAGATCAAACTCTTTAAAAATCCCATTAAAGTCTCTTATGTCAAGTTAACTCTTTAGTAATTTGAAGCTAAATATTACCCACCCCCTTTTGTATATTCTTCCTCAATTTTCAAAACAAAATGCTTCAACTCACTGAAAGCTTACCTGGTAGCAACAGTTACTTTTTTTAGAAGTTATCTGAATAGCCAAAATCAACTTCGAAGGAAAGTTGGTCAATTATTAAAAAATGCCATTCAATTTCTTGAAGGAAAGCTTTCAGTCTTTACTTTGAAAAGCCAAGCCGTATCTGACCAAAGGTATTTTCAAATTAGCAAAATAAGGTAAAAGTTAGTATCAGATAACACTGCTAAACTAATTGAAACTTATCTAAGAGCTGGTTAGCAAGCTACAAGAAATAACTATCTAGCTAGTCCTACACTATCTACAGAAGTGTGTTAAAGATTGGGTCTCATGGTTTAGTCTTATTCTAGATCATATCAAATTAATGCTTTTCACACAGAACTGCATCAGCTCAAGCCTTACACCTTCTTAAAAGAAAGGCTTGCTATTAAACTAGTGGAAGAATATAATACGGTATATTTCTGCAAGCCTTTGCTAATAAAACATCCCTATATTTCTGCAATTCTCAATACAATTTTGGGGAAAACATAACAATCCTCTAAAAATCACAGCAAGTGACATCAGTCCAGTGGCTCATTAGGCCTAGTACTGTACTTTCAATGATGGCAAAAAGAAGAAATATTCAGCCTTTGGGACTCCCCAGACAGCCATCACTAGACTGCTCTCACCTACTCCCTTTTTCTATTCAAAAACAGTCCATTTCAAGCAGGCAAGTAATATCAAATAATCTAGCAGCAAGGCTGATGCTGCTCTGATACTGAAACGCAAGTACAGCACACTTTGAGCAATATTAAGTGTAACTGGGTATTAAAGACTTGGCTGACCTTGCTCCGTTATTTCTGTGGAAAACTATCCATTTTTAACCTCATTCAAGAAATACGATTAGGTCAGATTTTTCTTTACCATATTTCACTTGGTCTTTATCTAAACTAAATTCCTGAAGCTCAGCATGTGAAGTATTCAACAGAAGTTGCTTCTACACTCAAGTCTCGTCTACTCCATGACCCACTCTTGACTCTTACGGCACAGGAAAAAGCCACACTACAGAGCTAGATCGTGCTTCCAAGTTAAATATGTGGTTTTTGCCTGTAAGGTCAAGACTGCGTAAGTGTAGCTAAAATATTCAGACATAACTATTAACTTCTAACTGTAAGCATCTGAGAAGCAGACCATAAAGCACATCACCATTCCACACCAATAACAGAAAAGCCAGAATCCTATTTACTTGACCATAGCAGTCAGATGCTGAAATACCTTCCTCAGTGAGCATTAAGAGGCAACACATATCTGCTCCAAGGAGTTCTACTTCCCCTTCTCCACCTCATATTGAAACTCTTATTTGCACCATCTTCAGTGTTTACTAGACTTTGTGCTGGGCCACCATAATTTGCCACGCTGACAGGAGACTGTCACAAAAGGGGCAATTTCACAGCACAGGTGGCCAACACCACTTTGGATCTACATTAGGAAGAGTGCCACCACCAGTTTTGAAATTTGGGTTAGGACACCAGAAGCATCTACCAAAATGCCAAAAAATTACTAAAGCATGGCGGCAAAAAGCACTCTAGCATGCTGCTGGAAACAGGACCCCTTCTGGCAAAAATACAGTACTTCTATTTCAAGACTGCATCCAGCCTTAATACTTCTCACACTATTTAAGCTATTGACTACAAAAACTGAACCGAGGTAACTCCAGCTGCAGCTAAACCTTTATTTCTGCCAACTCAGTTATGGAAGTCAGCAGACCTGCAGAGCTGTAATGGTTCTCCCTGGGAGTTCTTCAGTGCTGACCTTGGGAAATCCCCAAGTAGCGACTAGTATCTTCAGGCAGTTCATAAACCTGTCAGATAGTCACCTCTACCTAAAAAGAGGTAAAAATCAACCATGGTTGCAGTTTTCCATCCCACAGACATTATTTGAAGCCATTAAATTGTCACAACTCCTTCAAATTTATGCTTTACTACAAGGACTGAAGCTCTCAGCCAATGCTAACTTCTAAAAGAAGTTTCACATTAAAAGCCATAAGCCCTAATAGCATACTCTCTATCAACTTTGAGACAGGATCTGCATACACAAGAGTCAGCATGAGACTCATTCCAGAATTTTCCATCTGTCACAAATGCTCAGCTGGTACTTCGCCCTTAAATTCACCTTAAATGTATTCTCCAGAAGTTACAGGCTTTCAACGCATTTGAAGACAAGACGCAGCATTAAATCTCGAGGATAACTTGATTTACATGTAACTGCATAAACTCCATCTTACACTTATTGTAGCAAAAAAATCTATTTGCCCTACTGAATAACCTTGTTACCATGGTAACTTCATAGGAGAGAGCACACATACACACACACACAAAAAAAAAAAAAAAAGCCCAAAAAATCTTAAAGGCTTTGCATTTGCTTTTCCCAAGCAAAATCTTTCCAAGACAGATATTTTTGTTCATCTATCAGGTGAAGTCTAAAAACTGCCTGTGAGAATTTTTAGTTAGAACTGAAAATTAATTTTTCATCTCAAAAGGTAGTAAAACATTGCTCTTCCTCATACTGCAAAGGAAATGTTAAAAGATCTGGCAAAGTTCCTACCAACAAGATTATCAGTTTCCTGTCTGGCTTTCTGTACTTTATTTTTCAGAATTTATGGAAAATGAAGAGCAGCAGTTTTCATAAGTTCATACAAGTTACTTACCCAAAGGCAAGCATCTAATTGCCTGTTGTTCTGCTCACTAAAAGGGCTGTTTATTCCCTGGAAGGCTAACCTTCAAACTCAGAGATCATGCAGCAGCAAACAGCCAGTCAACCAAGTTCCCTTCCCTCTAACGCCCCTGTGACCCTGTGGCATGACAGACTGTCTCAGCTTTCATTATTACTCTTCCACGGACTTCAGTTCTAAATCACAGACTGCTCTTTGCTTTGGTTCAGAGGTCCAACTTTTGTTGCAAAACATTTTTCTGGGTTGTATCAGAAGCTTGAAGCACTACCACTGAAGTGCCTCACTGTATAGCCAGTACAATAATGGCTCCTGCCACAAAGTCTAAGCAATCTTCAGCAAGAATTTCTTGGTAAGGCTGGTTTGTTTTAAAAACCAAATAAATTCTTCACCTCAGAAATTTTTAAGTCAAAATTACTTGTTTTCAGCTGTTTAGCAGAATATCAATATAAAATACACGCTAACTATAGAAAGTTAGACCTGGCAATTGTCATCTTCCAATTGTCATGCTTATTAGAAGAGTTTCTATAAAACTCCACAATATTTGTTAAGTACAGCAGCATAAATCTTCCACAGCATTTAGCAAGTCTTCTCGTAGGACCAAATCATGAAAACACATGGCCACATTTGACTTGCACCAACTAATGCCTAGAAGCCCAAGTCTTTGTTTTAATGACTCAGTATCAAACATTTGCAGTAAGCAGATAACAACTCCATGCAAAAATCATCCAAGTTATACCAGTAACTGCTGACTTCAGAAAACAGTTCTACTTAAGAAATAGAGAAATGAAAAATTGAAAGTTTAGCACAGATTTAAAGCACACATGTAGAGACCACCATAGAATTTAACGGACAGTTC
>JAOEHX010021629.1:0-17979 GCA_025448015.1 Bolborhynchus lineola | reverse complement strand
AGTGGGGGGGAAGAAGGAGGGGGAAGTGAGTGAACAAACTGCTTGTTTTACGGCTGAAACCACTACAGGTCTTTTAGAAGGGGGAAGTGAATGAACAAACTGCGTGGCTGATTTACAGCTTAAACCATGACACTGGAGAAGAGAAGACTGCGTGGAGACCTCATAGCAGCCTTCCAATATCTGAAGGGGGTCTATAGGGATGCTGGTGAGGGACTCTTCAATAGGAACTGTAGTGATAGGACAAGGGGTAACGGATTCAAACTTAAACAGGGGAAGTTTAGACTGAATATAAGGAAGAAATTCTTTACTGTGAGTGTGCTGAGGCACTGGAATGGGTTGCTCAGGGAAGTTATGAATGCTCCATCCCTGGCGGTGTTCAAGGCCAGGTTGGACAGCGCCTTGGGTGTTATGGTTTAGTGTGAGGTGTCCCTGCCCAGGGCAGGGGGGTTGGAACTAAATGGTCTTAAGGTCCTTTCCAACCCTAACTATTCTATGATTCTATCATAACACAACATTTGAGTATATGTATCTATATTTGTGTATATGTATACCTATGCATATGTGTATATTTACAGATGATTTAGTATATTTTTCTAGTTTTGTCTTTTTTTTTTTTAACATCAGTATGACAGAAAAGGAATGCCTTTGGCTTCAGTGCTTAATGATTAGTTAGTTGTTATAGGTAAACTGAATCACTAAAATAAAAATATCGGCTTATATTTGTCTTTAACCTCTTACTAGAAATAAAGGAATATAACATAATTGGAAAACTAAAGAGTTCAATCATTAAATGTTTTAAGACAATAAAATATATTCCAAATTTTCTTCCTGCAATGTCTCTCAGACCATTCTTCCATATTAAGCATTTGTAGTCTCTAACTTATTATAGTTACTATATTTACTAGATGCATCACACCTTTGAACATTAATCAACATAGACATTAATCATGCAATATACATTCCCTTTCCAGAAGTTATAGGAGGCAGATGGTATCCTCCTTGCCGTCACTTAAAGATAAGAATCCTTGTGCAGGGAACACATAGGAACAGACGTGCCAAGCATTTGCAACAGAAAGTATAGTCAACAGATATCATTACCATCTAAAAATGCTGTGCTGCAAGGTAGAATGAACGGTAGCATGCAGGAGAGATTCAGCTCTGAGCCCTCTTCATACCACCTTTACCACTTGCTGGTGATTTGTCTATTTTGAGTCCCACATCCTTATTCAGCTCACCTCTTCCCCTACTCCTATCCATCTTCCCAAGACCTGCTGTAGATGCATTATTCAGCTGTATTATGCAAATATAGGTCCAGTCATCCCATCAGTAATTATTCTGCCCAAAGTCATTTCCTTTTCTTAGGATTGGGATATGAAGATAAATCTATTGCTCCTTGTGCAGCAATTCTGGTTTATGTTAGTAAGTATCACAAAAGTGCCCATGAAGAAATTAATTCTGTGTTCGGCGTTGATCTGCAAGGTAATAAAATAGGCTAGAAACCTCATATTGACAGGTGACAATGCAGAATAAGAACAATAGCTACACTTTTAGTGAGTCTCAGTTCTATATACTGAAGGACAAAGAGAGAGTAGTTGAGTTGGAGGAAAGGGGAAAAAACATAAGGTGGGGATGGGAACTGGGCTAAGAAAAGTAGGAGGGTATGGAAGAAAAAGTTGGAGAAGACAGGGTTGGGGTCTGCAGCTGTATCATACGCAGTGTCAGAGAATAAGACAGAGTAGAGGGGATGTAATGTGGGATGCAAGCATCTTGCCATATGCAGAAGCAGTTCAATGCTAAAAGCAGTTCAACTGCTGTTGCAGGCTCCCAGTCAAACTGAGTCTGGAGTTTCTTTTCAAGGTATAAAAGTTTTTGATAGCTTGTTGGCACACAGGATGGACTTAGAGGTATTCTAAATCAATGCATCCAGAGGCTGCATGCAACGCTATAGTTTCAAGGGACTGGAAACAGTAATGACCACCCCTCCCCGCAGTTCAGAATTAGCCTATACAGTGAATAAATCAGAAGAACTTCTGGGACAAAACCTCAAAAATCTCATCACTAAAAACTATATTAAAACTTGCACCTGCTAAAGTCACCTTAGGTCTTTTATTTCTAAACTCTTCAGTGCCTAATGTTCATTCATAATTACTATTTCCTATACAGCTTTCATAAAAATTTACTGTTATTGCTCATAACAAACCAAACACAGTAATACATTTTAGTTTTCTTTTAGTTATATAAAGGCAAATATGTTGCAAAATATCTGTCTATGGAACAGATAAAAAACAAAGTTTAAATACCAATAATTTCTTGTGATTTCATGGAAATGTTTGCTGGGGGACCGGGATATGAAGTGAGAAAGTGAATTTTATTCTTTTTCCTGCATAGAAAAATAAAATCAAGCATTTTCCTAACACAGAGTAACATACAAATGCTCTCTAAATTCCTAAAACAGGAAAGTAAGCAATCTGGGGAGAAAAAAAATTAAAAATAATAATAATAAAAAAAATTGTCTACATTTATAAATGAAAAAGAGGAAAGAAGAGTGAAATGAGATGTGTCTGCTTCTGAGCACAGGGATTTTTAGGCAATACATTCATTTTCTATAGTTGTCAGAGAAGCAAATGTTCCGGAAATATGAGAGTTGAAAAATTATCCATCATCTCTCCTGGTGAAACAAGACCTAGCTAGAGGATGAGATTCAATGAAGTCATATTTGACAGTGTGGGCAAGGTCGGATTGCTTTGCAGTTTCAGCAGTCAAACTGGGCAGCCTGTCTTCTCTTTTGCCCAACATTTTAAGCCAAACATCTTTTGCCAAACATCATCCAAATTTGTTTAAACTTCTCACTACAACTAACTGATATGCTGGTATAGAGATATTTAGAAGAACCAAATTTCTGAACTGTGTTAATTTTCCTTTTTCCTCCAGTGCAATATAAACTCATATGTAACTGAAACAGGTCTGGCCAAAACCTTGTCAAAGGTTTGCGGCTTTTATTGGTGGCACATGTTTACGAAATAAAAACATTCATGAGAATCTGCAATTCTAACAACTTTCTATCTTTACAATGATTGGCATAAGGCCTTCTGTCATGGTCAGCACTCTCAAATTAAAATAGCCTGTTTTTCCTAAAGCCATTTTTTTTCAATTGATGCTTAGTTCTTTACTTAAATACTTTTGTTCGAATTTAATTAAAATTTAAAATAATAATAAAAAAAAGAGGTATCATTTGTGTTTGGAACTTTCTTGAAATTCCATTTCAATTAAAAAGTTAAATGTCTCCACTTAATATTATTTTGTATTTTCCCCCCAAAATTATTATCTACCACGAGGCAAGAGCTCCAACTTTCAAAGACTTTTCAAGAATGCCATGCTACATTATACACTTTTTCATCAAACATAACATGTACAGATAAAATTTTACCAACAAATGAATAAGAAATGTAAAACCAAGAGAGTGATTAGTTCATTTTGAAACTATGAGAACAAAATACTATCTATTTTCCAAAGGACAAGTTCTTGTACCAGCTTTTCATTGTGGTAGTAGAAAGCTGCAGCTTTATCGTCCCTTTTAGTAGCAGCTGTCTGACAGCATCCTTTTTATCCTGCTGGTGACTGCTGCTGCAGGGATAGTAGCTCTGCTTGCTCCTTGTCAGTTTTCACAGGGAAAAGCTGAGGTAAGTTGCACAGCATTCACATGCACTTGTTGCATTTACTAGCTATGCAAGGCAAGATCAAAACATGTAGCACCATATTTTAACTAGCTGTATAAATCCTTTTGCAATGGGTGTTTATTAGAACTAGAATTAAACTCAACCAGGTGATTTCTAATCTCTGTTTTTCAGTCTCTGAAAATTTCAACTGCAAAAAAATGTCCTTCAGACTTTACAGCTACTATTGCTTGACTATGTTTCAGCTGCTCATTAGTTTATTGAAGTACCAAATCTCCTGATTGAACTCAGGTAATTGTACTCAGAATGAAGCTGTTGAAGCATTTGAGTATGGATTACTCCCACAAGCAACAATTACAACATTCAACCTTTACAAATTAGCAATTTTTGGTCTTAGCTCTTTAAGCTGTTGAAAAATAAATTCTTCTCAGAAATAAGGAAACATACTTGTCTAAACAGAGCTGTACTGTTTTAGTATGTATTTGATAGGTGTGAATAATATTAATTCTCACTGTCAATGCTACACACAGCATACACTTCATGAGGCCCACTTTGGTATCAAAGGTGATTTAAATAGGATCACCCCTAAACTGATAATCTCATTGGTGACATTAGCTAAAGTTAAACCTAAAACTGAAACCCAAACTGCACTTTCTTTTTATGCCCTTTGAATGAAAATGATTAATTTTATTTTTCTTGAAATATGCTGTCACATTTTCTCTCTTCCAGATAACTTTTTCACAAGGTGAAAGGATATTTATGCAAATGGAAATAAAGATGCAATTATGGCAGTATTCACCCAGAAAATAATGCATGGCATTGAGTTAGAGAATTCCAAAGGTTTATGCTAATGCATATGCCTAAACCAGGAAAACAAAATGTAATTTTTTACAAAAATTTTCCTAGAAAATAAAATAGTGACTTTACTTAGGTCAGGAAAGAACAGTGCAGGTAGGATGTACGCAATCTGTGAGATCCAGTTCAACCAGCAGACAGTCTTATTTGTTTCTGTCTGAAGAGGGTCAATGTAAATTCCTTGATACATTCAAAAGACAGAATATAGAAATTTCAGACAAACATCATGCATTAGAGGGTTGTTAATAAAACAGCAGAAGGTTTGTTTCAAAGCAGTATTTTCTGGTTAATTTTTCTTTACTTTCTGGGAAGTAAAATAATTATTATACTCAATATACTGAATTTTAATATTCAATTTAATATCCAATCCCCCAGCTTTTCTATAATGTATCAGCCCATCTCCAAGCAGTGATTGACCTCTCCAAGCCAATTCCCCCCATTTTATATACTGGGCATGACGTGCTGTGGTATGGAATAGCCATTTGGCTAGTTTGGGTCAGGTGTCTGTCTGCTTCCTCCTGGCTTCATGTACCACTACTCACTGGCATAGACATGAAAAAAGTCCTTGACTTAAAGTAAACACTACTGAGGAACAACTGAAATATCAGTACTTTAACAGGACGGTTCTCAGACTAAAGCCGAAATACAGAACCAGCTACTAGGAGGAAAATTAACTCTCTCCCAGCCAAAACCAGGATTTAATGAATGATTCCTTCCTTTGACTTTGCTTTTATAAGCTTTTGGACATTTAATGAAAATGTGGTATGTAATTTAGAAGAGAGATGTGCTTGCCATTAATGTCAACCACTACTGTCAGTTCTAGATTGATATGTTTATAATCACATATAAAATATGTTTATATTCACATATAAAGGCCTATTGCTTTAGCTTTACTTCTACAATTTTATTCCAGTTTGATATTTCCAGGCTTTAAAATTCCTACCCAAGTGTGACAACATTCCTCTATGTCTTTAAATTATAACTGGAAACCAAAACCAATTTTCCATCCAGCTTATTCACAAACCTTCACGAGTAATGACAAGAGGTTTGTCTCAGTATAGAGTGATGCTGATCCAGAGTAAGACCTTCCATGCCAATTCTCTTCTTTCTGGCTGCATGGATGGTAAGGACTTCCCTGTGGGATTTTGGTAGCTAACATAGTCACATTACCTGACGGCTACTCTAAATTTTTATAGAAGGCTGTTACGTCCTCTTAAATATTATCAACCATTCAGAATTTGATTATTTCTTAACAAACGATCAGTGGCTATTATTTCCAACTTTTCAGTGAAGTGTATTGAATATTGTAACAGCAAAGTGGATAGCACCACCTCTAGTTATGATTCCCAAATTTCTGTTATAAGATCTTTTTGAAGACAAAGAATCATAGAGATAAATGGCGTAACAAAAGGTGTTTCTTCCACACCATCACCCCCCACTCCCCTCATTCCCCACTCTCCCCCTAATGTAACTGCTGGGACAATGCTAACTAAATAAATAGAAAGACAAATAAATAAATAAATTGAGGAAAACCCCATGGATCTTACAGGTCCACATCTGCAGCTGATGAATGTCAGCCCTGCAGTGTGTTTCAGAGGGGTTATGCTGTCTTATGCCAACTGAGAACTTGGCCTGGTTCAAAAAGCTGGATAATCAAAGACTGTTTTGGAAACTATCCTTAAGCCTTAAATGACAGCTCACGTAATCTAGGGAGACTTAGAAGAGCTTTCATTCAACTCCCTCATCTGCACAGTTTCTTACTACCTGACAAATAATCACTGCAGATATGCTTTTCATTTCATTTTCAACAGATCTCAAAAGGAAGGCATATACCCTTTCTCCCAATGTGCCAAAGGAACAGAAAAATTGCTTTGAGTCTGAAAAGATAAAAAAACCCTGAATAAATTATTATATATAAAATGTTTATTTTATGTTTATTTTATTCACAATAAATGAGTGGGAAGCAATAAATCTCAATCATAAATAATGCTTTGACTTAATTCACCACTATATTACTTCAAATGTGTTTCAGTATACTTCTATGGATTTTATAGGAAATCTACATCTCTGTAAAGGTAGACAAACATTCTTTATTCAAATCTGCTATTACCTGCCACCTCTATTTTTATGTGCCTACTGAACTTTCATACATAATATTTATATTATAATTATAAAACCTTTTTATAAACTTTTATAAAATATTATAAATATACTATAAACTTTTTTTACTATGCACATATAGAAGCAGACATATACCATGCCTTTCTGCAGGTCTCCATACATGCTCAAGTATATACACGCTATCTGTGCACACACGTGGCAATAGGCTCTCTGTGAGCATTGGTTCTTATCAGATAATTGCTCAAGAGTAAACTGTTTCCCATGTCATATTTTAGCAGGTTGCTAGAGATATTTAACATTCTCTGAAGCTGACTGGTTTTGGTTCCACGTTGTGAGTCTATAATATAGCCCATTTTTTTTATACTTAATGCTTTGCATTATGTGTTACAAATAAGTGTTTAATTTGCACTTCAGTTAACAGGCATTTATTGTACAGTAAAACTCAACTGACTGCTGCAAGGACCCTTGTTATAATTTAATCTAGTCACAAGAAAATTCAGTTGCTATCATAATATCCTCAAAATTATATCAACAAAACATATAAAATTAATATATTATTAGCAATGAAATGTGGGTATCTAACTAACATGAAACAAGATACATAGAAAAAATTAGTAATCAATTAGCATACCTCCTTAATGTCAAAATTATTTAAAATAATTTAGCCTTTCATTAATTATTTCAAATCAGATTTACTTTCCTGATTTATAAGACAACCAAATTGCTCATGAAGACTTTTAGCTTTGCAGTGTGATTAATGGCAGCTTAACTATACCCACAATACTTATGCATCTCAGTTCATCATCATAGGATTGTGATTAATATCGACATCTGCTAAAACACAGATTTGCCTTAAAAGAACACAGGATTTCTAGAAAAATGCTGCAAAATATAGTGAAATAGTTAAATATTTAAATCACCAAATGTTTATCCATCCAGATATTTAGCTTCACTGATGCTGCACTGTCAGGGGAACATTGGAGAAGAGCTACATAAAGCAGTAAAATGAAGGTGAGGGATGTTGAAAGTATGGTAAGCTTATCCTCCTACCCTCTGCAAATTACCTGGCTTCAGTAGGCATGATGCAGATCGAGATGATGAGTGGTGATAGTCTGTGGCTGCTGAAGTAGAAAACTTGGAGACATAACAAAGCTTGAGAGAATACTGGAGAATACAGCATTAACAAATGGTGGTGTTATTTGTTTTATTTTATGTCAGCCTATCAAACATTAGGATAAAGGTCATAGGGTCTAGCTGCCCTTGACAATGTAATTAGACTGAAGCCTAACAGAGGCAGAAAAAGCAAATGAACAGGGATTCTCTGCTCAAAACCATACATTTTCCACTTTCACACACACACAGCTTGTTTTCCTAGATTGAAAATCCATTCCTGAGCTATCTCTTCACTTTAGCTTTTTTCAGGCATCAGCTCCAATGCAGAGGTTCACATGCTATCATAAAGGTCAGCATACATAAGCTATTTCCTTTGCCAATCTTGAGAATCCAAAATCAGTTTTTCAAATCAGCAAGCCCTACTTTATGGCCCAATAAATGTGAGGATGTTACAGATGAAAACTGAATTCTTCAATCTACTGTCAGAAACCACCAGGCAAAACCTGCAGACTTAAAAGCATGTCTCTCTTTGTATCTCAGAAAATCAGACACCATCTCTACACCAGTATGAATTTCGAGCTAATTTAAGGGGCAGACTTGCAGAGTACTGCAGCTGCTGAACCCTTAAGTCAAGGACTGAAAGACAGTTGTAAAGACTGCACTAAAAATGTACAGTTGACCAGAGACTGATAGAAAGGTTATGCTAATAATGGTTTATTATAACTGTCTTATACAGTTGATGTATAACAAGATAACTAATAAGCAATGACTTTGTTGGGCATACTTAGTGACATATAGTGGTACCAGCTTTAGCCATAAAGTTGATGTGACACAAAGTATATTTGTGTGAACTGCATCTACTCTAGTTCCTGCCACTCAGCATCAAAGGTAGCTTACCTCCTGTCAACTTAGTAAAAATTGTCAACCAGTGAATATTTCAGTTAGTGCTAGGGACAAAGAAATACCTTCCACTGTGTCCTCTTTGCTAAGGAAAATGAAGAGTATAAATAAAACATTTTTTACATTGAAATTACATCAGAAGAGTTAGGTTAAGACTTTTGTACTAGTCACAGGGAAATGCCTAGTTTAGGCTGCTTGCCCGTTGCTTGACACATGGTATAGTACACACCCAACTGGAGGCTGTCACTCCCAGACACTATCTTTCCAATAACAATAATCCTAGATTGCAGCACTGACTGTCTATTTGCAAACGCTTTCACCTTCCAATAGAAAGTCAAAATCTTTACTAGGTGTGGCAAAGAACTTTTATCTCTCACCTAGTCTTTGAGCTACTAAAGTCAGCTATGTTGACTCTTCATGAAAGAAAGGCAAGAGGAAGGAGCACAAAGTACCCTATGTTCAGATCTTATCTCAGCATGAATGCACAATATAGAAAGGGCCACATCATGGATGGGGAAATGAAATTACAGATCTCCAAAACCAAGGAAAAGTCTACTCATAGCCTAAGAAATTTCAAAGTTAGCTTTCATACTTTTATCTAGCTTGATCAGAAAGCTAGTCTAAGACATAAATTGTTCTGACACAACCAGGAGAGATTGTTACCTCACTTCAGGTCTGTTTAAAGTTATTGAAAATAGGATTTATGTAGCTTTTTAGTCACCAACTTCATAAAAAAGCTTATGACACTGATTCTTAAAGTTCTTCAAAGTCAACTAAACCTTGCTAAAAGAGCTAAGCAAAAAGTTTTATTAAAGCTGCTGGTGGCAGATTTATCTAATTCACCTAGTTTCTAATAGGAAACCTTAAAGGAAGCTTTTGTTATTTCCCAAGGTCTCTTAAAAGGTGTTTTAATAAACACTTTTCTGTTGTGAATCTTTTCATCCACCTTATATTTTGTAGACATTATCAACCTTAACTTATCTGAAAAATCTTCATTAAGTCTCACTATTATTTCTAGCTAGGACCTCTCCCATTTAGTGTTTTTAATCATTTGTTCCAGTGAGACTAGCTTTGAGGATTCTTTTCTCCCCACTTTTGGGTCACACCAGGGCTACTTTTGTGAAATTCAATTAGAACCTTATAACAGTTCTCTATACATTTCATCACTTCAAAAAACAAATAGTTAGAGCTTGAAAGAAGCACTCTGTGACTGTCAGAAAGGGTTTATTAGCACTTTGTCAAAAACGGGTATGTGTTTTGGGTAGATCAATCAAATCTACTTCAAATGGCAAGTCCTTGAGCTCAGCATAGTGTCGACGTAATACCCAGATTTTCCAAAAAAAAAAAAAAAAAAAAGCAAAAACAAACTGGCACACCACCTTAGCATGAAGGATTATAGAATGTGCTGGCTCTTAACTGCAGAATTATTGCTTCGGAATATCCAGTTTTACCTTCAACTTTACGTAAAGGCCTGTTCTCAGAACATTTGCTTTGTCACCTTGATCTGGGCCAACAAAATAACTATTAAGGCTTGGCAAATGACTGCTTTTCTTTTTCCAAGCCATCATTTCCCAAGGATCTTTTCAACCTGTAGAAACTACTGACTATTTTGACAAATTTAAGGCATGTCTGCATTGACAGAATTTGCAATAGAATTATTGTATCAATGTCACTTGATCTTAAGTCAGCAACTGAAGCCCCACATTACAGCTCCACAGAACATCTACACTGGGAGACTGCAGTTATGCTACTAATTACACTGGTGAAAATTTCACGTGTACAAGCATGCTGCTATAGAGTAGGTCACCTAGGGACATTTTATCTTGAACTCCAAACTGTCAAAGACAGAAAAGAAGTGATCAGAGTGAAAGACTTTTGAAAAACAGAAGCTTAAATTATCAGCTTAAATTAGTTGTGAGAAAAACTGAGCAAAGTAGCAATGAAAAATGTAATCTCTTTACCAGCAAGCTAAATTAGCATAAATAAATAAATAAATAGGTTCATGTGATAATTTTACCATTTAGGCTAAATCTTTTCACTAGCTTCTGATGCTTTTTTAAATTTTTGTCATGTGAACCTTACTGTATGAACAGTTTCAGAAAACAAGATCACATTGTATTGATAGTTAAAGGATTCATTTAGGATATGATAGAATTTTCCCTACACAATAGAGCAGAGTTGAATCCAAGTTG
Source organism: Bolborhynchus lineola (assembly GCA_025448015.1). Taxonomy (NCBI): domain Eukaryota; kingdom Metazoa; phylum Chordata; class Aves; order Psittaciformes; family Psittacidae; genus Bolborhynchus; species Bolborhynchus lineola. Next base: position 7,124 of record JAOEHX010021629.1, on the reverse strand, counting down.
CCCAATGACCCAACCATTTCACAGAATGCCTTACATCTTGCCCCTTATTGTCCTGGGTTCAGCAGTAGCAGCCATTTTTCTCTTTCTCAGTAGCTGGTGCAGTGCTGTGTTTTTGACTTTCAGCCTGGGAACAGTGCTGATAACACCGGTGGTTTTAGTTGCTGCTCAGTAATATTTACTCTGACCAAGGACTTTCTGAGTCTCATGCTCTGACAGGGAGGACAGGAAGCCGGGAGGAAGCAGAGAAAGGAAACCTGACTCAAACTGACCAAAGAGGTATTCCATAATGCAGCACGTCATGCCCAGGATGTAAACTGGGGGCAGTTATCTGGAAGAGTTAGATCACTGCTTGGTCGGGCTGGGTATCAGTCGGCGGGTGGTGAGCAGTTGTATTCTCTTCCCTTGTTATTTCCCTTGTCATTATTATTATTGGTGGTAGCAGCAGTGGTTTGTGTTATACCTTAGTTACTGGACTGCTCTTGTCTCAACCCATGGGAGTTACATTCTTTTGATTCTCCTCCCCATCCCTCCAGGAGCCTGGGAGGAGAAAGGAGAGGATTGAGATAGTGGCTGCATGGTTCTGAGTTACAGCTGGGCTTAAACCATGACAGTTCTTTTTAGCACCCAACGTGGGACATGAAGGGTTGAGATAACAACAGATCTGACCAGAGTGTGTCTAATCGTATTTGTGATAAGCATTTATTGGTTTGGATTAATAGTCACTTGTCACAATGCTGATTTATTGGCTCTCAAAGCTGTTGCTCTTGATTTCACAGTTTCAGCATGTTGTACCTTACTCACAGCCCCTATTTGCTGTTTTAGTGTTTAGTGGCTGTGCGTCTTGGGCTAAGGTTCTTGTTTCATTGTACTTTCTGGTAATGACTTGTAATACAATAGACTCATTGATCATGAAGCTGATCAGGCTTGTGTTCCCAGGCCATCAGGGAAGAGATGCAAGATACAGATGGGCTCGTGATCAAGGGGTGGACTTAGCAATGGACACTATTGCCCAGGTTATTCACTAGTGTGAAAAGTGCTGCAATTAAGGAAGCCAAGCAGTCAAAGCCTCTTTGGTATGAAGGACAATGGCTGAAGTACAAATATGGGGAGGCCTGCCAGACTGACTACCTCACACTCTCTCTCCTGCTCTGAAAGAATGTTACAAGAGATGGAGCCTGACATCATGGAGCAGATGGATTCAGCAACTTTACAGGAATTAGTCCATGCACTAAGGAATGATAGCTCTCTCTCTTTGTGTGTGTGTGTATGTATATACATATATATATATAAGAGTGATGGTATATTGAAAATGTGGGATCTGATCATGATGTGAATGGTATGGAATAAGGGGTGGATACAGTCATGGGTTCAGCAGTAGCAGTCATTTTTCTCCTTCGTAGTAGCTGGTGCAGCACTGTGTTTTTAACTTTCAGCCTGGGAACAGTGCTGATAACACCGATGCCTTTAGTTGCTGCTCAGTAATGTTTACTCTGACCAAGGACTTTCTGAGTCTCATGCTCTGGCAGGGAGGAGGGGAAGCTGGGAGGAAACAGAGACAGGGCACCTGATTCAAACTGACCAAAGAGGTATTCCATACCACAGCACATCATGCCCACTATATTAACTGAGGGCAGTTACCTGGAAGGGTTAGATCACTGCTGGGTTGGGCTGGGTATCGGTTGGCAGGTGGTAAGAGGTTGTATTGTCTTCCCTCATTATTTCCCTTATCATTCTTATTATTGGTGGTAGCAGCAGTGGTTTGTGCTATACATAAGTTACTGTTCTTATCCCAACCAATGGGAGTTACATTCTTTCTATTCTACTCCTTTCAGGAGCCTGGGCGGAGGAAGGGAGGGAGTGAGATAGTGGCTGCGTGGTTCTGAGTTACATCTGAGCTTAAAGCACGACACTTATCCATCCAATGTATGTTTAATATTTCCAGCAATATTCTAAGAACCTGCCTTTTCCAATCGAGTGTGCTTTACTAGATATCCTCAGGCCCACCCTTTTTTGAGTACCCAATGCTCACTAAAATCAATAAGATTGTATGCCTTGTGCTACTTAAAAATTCAATACCTTTGTACTCTCAATATACTCCTTATGCTCCAGCATGATTTACCCAAGAAAGGAGCAAAACAGTAGCAGAAAAATATTAAACACAAAATTGTGTCTCCTGGGGCCACTCATTTAATGATTCATCTGCATACTTTCAGCTTAAAATTGATAAATTCCTTATTGTGTAGAAATCGACAAAGCAGAAATCTGTCAACAGAATTTGTATATAAAATATCTACAGTTATTCTTGAGAGCTCTGTTGATTGAATATTCTTTACTGAATAAGGCTCTCTAGTCTTACTGTTCACACACCTCTGCTTCAGCTTTCATTTTCTATTTCTGTTGAAGTACATCTGACTTTTTTATTTGCTTTTGTTTGCATTTTTATCAGATTACGTTAAATTTGTATTGTTTTCCTAAGTACAGTGTATACAATATCAATTGTGCAGTTACTGTACAGATTCTCATTACTTTCCTTCTCACTTTAATGTCATCATAAACATCACACCCTCCTTGCCAACCTGATGTTGATTTAATGACTTGGCTTCCTCATGACAATAATGTGTCATATCTTTCAAGCTACTTAATGTATTTGCTTTAAGAATAACTGAGGTCTCCAGTGACTGTGCAAAGTAGAATTACCACAAAAAGTTTTGTGGTAAATGTTAATTACAGGAATTTGAATGCCAAATTAATTAATGATCTAAAGATTCTATGTAGCTCCCAAATTACAAATAGTTTCACCAAATAGAGCAGCCAAGTATTAGCATTCTTTAGCTATAGTTTTCATAGGACTTCATCTGGAAGTTCATGAAATAATCCCAAACCTTTGAAGCAATTGCCGAAATGAGTATTAAAAACTTGTCAATTAATTTCTATAGCTTTCTGAAAACAGTGACCTGAATGGAAAAATCTTTCTGACATTCTGCCAAAATAGCCAAACTTACTGTCATCCTGGCTGCTGGTAACAGAAATGTTCTCAATCCCTGGACTGATTCTGACAAGCACAGGTGGTTTAACTGCCCTCTGTTCAGCCCTGACATCTTTCCCTTAGTTTTGGTCAACTTACTAATATGGAAATCTTCCTGACATCTCCCAGTAGCCCATCAAGTATTAAGATCACTCTGACACAGATAACTTTATGGAATGATAGAAACATTCATTAGTCAAGAAACTAGAATGGAGCTGCACAGGCACTACTCTATCCATTCTTAAGGTGCACGTATTTATGATACAATCAGATGTGAACTCTGCTTCCCAAATTAACCTTTCTAAGATTTCAGCCATCTCATGCAAAATCTTAAGTGGACATCTACATAATCAAGTGTATATTCTTAATGACGCAAGGAGTAATTCTAATAGTGAAAAAGGGACTCCCATGCTTAAAATTAAGAGAATGTACTAGACCAGGTGTTACTGATTAAGGAGGCATGGTCAAATACAAGAAAAATGTAAGCCCATGGTACACATATTTATTCCTCTATATGTACATACCTGAATTTCATTGTAAGCACTCATTTATAACTCAGTACACACATTTATTCCTCTATATGTACATACCTGAATTTCATTGTAAGCACTCATTTCTAACTTGGTACACACAAAGAGGAGATCTCTTCTTCTTAGTATTCTCCTTATTTCTCTATCAATATATCTTTAAAAAGTGCTTGTCTTGCAAATAGAATCACAGACTGCAAACATTGTTATTTTATTGTAGCTGATTATATCTGGTTTGCCATATAGTGCTCACTGCCAAGAAGTTCACTTCTCCCACTGGGAGGCAATTTTCTCTTGCTATTAGTGTGGCCTACAACAAATAACACTGTTATAACTGTTTCATATTGCTGCTCAGAGTGGAGAAAAACACCAAAAATATTTGAACATTCAGGACAAACTACTGTACAAAGTTGGTCAGATGTTATTTCTGTATCAGCTGGTTCCATGGTTCCATCTTGGCTAACTCTAGAGGCTAGCCTACAGAGGAAATTAAACTCGTCTCTAGTTACTGTATATCTATGCCAAAGTTGAGGAATTTTTTAAGACTTAATAGCCTGAAAGGCAGAGAACAGGATGAGAAAAAAGGGTATAAAATGAATGTGCAGCAATTGACAATGAATATACAGTATTAACATTCATTGATTCTTGAGCAAGATTTCTTGGCTTGCCTTCCCAGGCAATGATCATTGTGTCAACAATGCTACACTGTCATAGGGTGGACAATAAAAGAAATAGAAAAAATAGACACTTAAAGAATTTAAATAAAGATTAAACTTTTCTTTGATCTTGTGGAATTATTTGTTTAGAATTCTTGTCAGCAAGTCTGAGCCATCTGCATTCAGATAATCCAAATTATGAGAGAAGTCAGGGAAACAAAGATGACTGAAACATTTTAATGTGGAGCTACTTTCCGTATGATATGCAAATCACGTTCTGATTTAATAAAAATCTCCTCTCCTTGAGTCTTCAGTCTGCTATTATTAAAAACAATACACACAGGAAAAAAGCATGGTGTTTCTTAAAGTTCCCTGCAGATTTATATAGAAAGGGCAAAACTCTTTAGCCTACAGAGAAAAATAGCAGAGTTGGGTGCTCTAGGGTAATGAATCTGCAAGCAAATTTTTTGCCACAGAAGTTTTTTACCCACTGTGGGAGCATTGGAACTATATGATCTTTCAACCCAAACCATTCTATGATTCTATGATATCTGAGGGGTTTGGTGGGTTGGCGTTGGCCATTTTGTTGTTGTTTTCTCAGAAAAATAGCAAAGATAATGCCTCTTTTTTGCTTTCTTTTTCTTTTCCATGATTTTTCTTCAGGGTAAGTGTTGACATTCATCATACTTGCATCAGGTGGTGACTTCAGTCTGCAAGCACTGTCACTAAGACCTGCAAAAGTTACACATAGATGTAGAAACGTTCTGTCTTTTTACACGTATATCTATCTTTACCTATTCTTAAATGCACTCAGCATCCTGCATCATTTGATCCTGTGCATAGTTACAATTTACACAAAATGTCTAGTTTAATAGATCTGGAAATATATTTCAAGCATAACTTTTGTTTATTCAATCTCTAAAATCTCTACTTGTTAATTATGTATTTTCCTTCACAAATACTACTATAAAACACTCTCACTACAGCTTAGTCACAGAAGTGTGTATTTCTATATGGTGCATCCCAGTGTTACATCACCATTGACTCTCCACATAGAACCTTAGTTCCTTTGACAGAGACAGAAACATGCAAATGATCACAAGCCTGAGGAAAGCCTGAGACAGCTTTACTCTGTGTATAAGAATGAAATAAAGGAAACACACATTATGGATTTCACCGCAAGTTGGATTTCACCATCATCAAGTTTCATACCTTATGCTAACGTATTGTCTTCCTTTCTCTCTCATTTTTAGCTTATTATTCAAGTCCTCACTCACAAATTAGAATAGCATAATTCTGTATACATTGGGTTGTTTCTTCCAGTTCCCATTAAATGATCACCATCAAAATTTACAGCAGACACATGGTTCACAGCAGAGGAGAAGCTTGCTGTAGACTTCTGAATTTGTAGCACGCTTCAGTTAGTCTTTTAGTACAACACCATAAGCTCTACTAACTGGATACTGATGAAAATCAGGTGCAGAATGGAAACTTCACAAGCCCTCCTTCCTGTTAGTGTCATGATGTTTACCCCTTCAAATCACAGAAGATGCTTTCAAGTTTAGATCTAGTTCTTTTTAAAGTGAGAAAATAAAAAGCAGTTAATTTTAGATTAAGTAGATGAGCATAAAGACTATTATAATCTTTGAACCAATAATAACAAAATTAATGATTCTTCAGGTGTACTTCCTATAATTCCTGAGCAATATAAATTGAAAACAAGTTTCTAGTGTAATTAGCACAGTGCTTATCATTCATCTTGTCCTTGAAATTGCCATGAAGGAACCACTCTATCCACCTCTAGGGTGAAGTCACTCTTGGAGCAGGATAAAGTGGTCATTACATGTTCAATAGCACAATACAGCAGGCTTTCAAGGGAAGATTACCTCGTCGAAAATACATGATTAAATAGCCTACAATGCAGCTACACAAGCTGGAATCCATCCAGGACAATAACTCCCACACTTTTCTTGCAGAATGTCTTGGGATCTTTAATAATCCAAAGTGGCTTCCTCCTTGGTTCTATTGCTCAAAAGCCCTTCAGGTCTTCTTTTAGAATACTGAACCCTAGATATCCCTCTACAGTGAAGAGCTAAAGGAAAATGAAAGGGGCAAAATGTCAACAGTATGAATGGTTTAGTATAAAGAATCCCCAAATGCTCAGGAAACATGTCTTTTTAATGTGAAACAGCAGTTTGTGGCCAGCTGTTCCACATCGTTATGAACACAAGATGTACAAATGGGGACTATAAACACAGTACATTGAAAATAAGGCCTGCATGGATAATCATACCTATTAATATAAATGGCACTGGGAAGACGCAGACTGAGCTCATATTCTGACTGACAATTTAGAGCAAACACACTATTTTTCTTCACCATCTCAATAAGAAATTAGATGTAACATGGGTCCAACAACAAATGAGCCCCCTTAATGTGTTTATTAAAATGCGAATTGAAATGCTGAGTGGAAACATGGCACTGCATATAAATGTGATGGACAGTCTTTTGAGTTCTTTTACACCATGATATTGTAAACACAATAGGATCATGCATTGGACTTATTTTCAAAACACAGCATAAGTAAGGATTTATGCAGCTTTTCTGAAGGCTATTATGAAAAACACACAAGTGCAGGCAAAGAGCTAAATTTATCACAACCCACAGAACATTTTCTTCCTTAATATAACATGGGGTTAGTCAGAGATGATGGAATTCCAGCAGGTATTTCAGCATTTTCCGTCCTGTGACTACAGAATGTCTACTGAAGAAATACTCCTGTCTAACATTAAATCTTTAGAATTTATCTGGTAGCAAAACAACTGAAGAAAAAAACCTCAGGATCCTTACCCATGAGTTTTCCATAGCAATTTTCTCATTCAGGTTTCTTTTTATTTTAAATATAGCCATAAAACG
>JAOEHX010021628.1:3461-14497 GCA_025448015.1 Bolborhynchus lineola | reverse complement strand
TGCTGTTAACTTTTATAGAGCTCTTTAGGGAAGTGAAGATGAATAGCTGGAAAATACTGAGCTCACAGAGGCCAAAGGTAACTGCTGTCTGCCTTAACCACTGTTGAGATACAGTGTTTCATATAGCCCCCAAACTTCCCTTCCACCTGAACAACTTGCTCAGCAATCAACCACCTCTGACCACGCTTGGCCAGAAAAATGAATGTGTTGTGAGGTCCCCTGCTGGGAAGAAAATAGAGGACAAAACAAAATCAGACATCCACAAAAATTACACACTTAGAGCTTGATGGTTATGTTGGAACAAGGGCATGAGTTAGGGCGTATTACAATCTAGGGTCAGTGGGACCTGATTTGTATTTATTTCAAAGAAATAGGTGTAGGTGCCTGAAATTTAATTTCAAGCTTTCATTTTTATAACTAGGAAATAATTTGAACTATATTTAAATAATTTGGACTATATTTGGACTATATATCCATCACTAAACCTGTACAGGCCTGTAGATGAAGCCCTTAGTGGTATGGTTTAGTGGTGGACTTGGTAGTCCTGGGGCAACAGTTGGACTTGATGATCTTAAAGGTCTTTTCCAAGCCAGGTGATTCTATGATTTGCCAGTTCGAATCCAAGAGATAGCTTCAGATCAAAAATTTTAAAAATTTTATGTTAGGGGATTGAAAATAAAGGAGGACACCAACAACTTTCCAATCTGTGTCTTTCTCCCCTCTGGGCATCTCATCTGTTCACTCAGATATGCATAAGGCTGTGTGTTTGTGAATATATAAAGAGCAACTGTACATAGTTCTGCAGCTCCTTAAGAGGAGCTTTGCGCCAGGTCCTTTAGTCCTGGACCCAGAATTTATTGACAGTGATGAAAATACCATTTGCATAATTACATTTCCAAATAAATACATGACCTTAAAATTCAGCATGGTGTGCATTAGCCACGTCACTGAAAAAAAAATCATTCTTGAAAGCTGCTCTTACAGGTTGTAACTTTTTTTAACTTTAAGAAAGTATGACTTTTAAAAACTAGTTGTAAATACCAAAGCAGTTAATGCAAATGGGTATGCTTTCTAACTGCTGCAGTATTAGGACATGCGTTTGAGTTCCACAGACACAAAATGCTCTAAGCCTTATTTTAGCTTTGTAGTAATTTCATAAACTTTGAAAGTAAATACTGTTGAGATTCTGTCTAACTAAACAAGGAACACTAACGGTATCCAGGCTGAGGTGCTCTTTTTCTGCTTCAGCAGGAAAAGGTTGTTATGAACACCTGAAAAGTGACATATATAATGGCAGAAAGGTATCCTATACTCGTTGTGAATGGGATACAGTTTACACCTATAAGCAGTACAGCTTGGTTTGCTTCTGTAAGAATCATAGAATCATAGAATAGTTAGGGTTGGAAAGGACCTTAAGATCATCAAGTTCCAACCGCCCTGCCATGGGCAGGGACACCTCACACTAAACCATGCCACCCAAGGCTCTGTCCAACCTGGTCTTGAACACCACCAGCAATGGAGCATTCACAGCTTCCCTGGGCAACCCATTCCAGTGCCTCACCACCCTTACAGTAAATAATTTCTTCCTCATATCCAGTCTACACTTTCCCTGTTTAAGTTTGAACCTGTTACTCCTTGGGATTGGAGAGATGGGGCTGAATTCATCCTCTTTAAGGCATGGTAAAATGAGGCATATGCTGCTCTGTCATGCACATTGTCCAGTTGCTGATGAATGTGCAACGAGCCTAAACATCAGGCCACAGAAAGTGACTGGTGTGTTCAGTCAGCCTGCATGCAGAGAGTGCCAGGTGTGGGGCAGCAACAAAAGGGAATGTTGAGTATCTCATAAGCTTCGGAATACTGGGGGGAGGTCTTTTGCGTTTGTGTACTTGATAACAGAGACTCTCCATCCAGACTCATTCAGGAATGGGTTGAGGACCCTGCAAGCACCAAACACATCATCTCAGCACTGCTGTTCCTTCAGTCCCTAGTGGAGTGCATTGAGAACACTGAAAACATCTCTTGTGCCATTGCTTAATGGCACCTTGAAGTAGCACTGGCACAACCTCAGGACAATGTATAGTTTAAGTATAGATCAGAGAGAAGATTAAAATGGACAGTTACAATGCCAGAAGTTAAACTGAATCTCTCTTTCCCTGTTAATTCTTCTTCAGTTTTTCCAGTCTGGGACCAAAGAGGGATATATGTGTATTTTATCAGAATATGTCAAGTACTTAAAGCAGACCAGACCCCTCTTTGGCCATATCCTGGTTTTATTGAAGAAGATGGGTCCATTACCTTTGGCACATTAACTGTGGCAGATTTGGGTGAACAAAAGATAAAACTGGTATTTCCAATCTCTTTTTTTGGAGATTCCCATTTTAATTTTACATTGCAGAAGCCAGGCTGTCAACCCTGTTATTTAAGCCACGGTTGGGAGAGTTTTAATTGCTTCATATAATTCTTGTATCTGTTTTACCTCAGGTAATTTCAAGGTAGCCATTTCTGCTGTATAAAGCACTGAATAAATTCTTACACTAAATCATTTACCAGGAGAGTTCCACGTAAAGCTCTTTTAGAACAGTGAGAAGATACAAGTTCACGGAGATTTAAAAAAATAAAGTACTTTAGTATTCATATGCACAAAGATATTAGAAGTTTTTCATCTTTGAGGGGTCATCAACCCTTCAAACAGAGGTGTACGGGGAGGATGAGTAAATTTTTGTGAGTGAGCTTGAATTGTTCAAAGAAGAATTTACTATCATATTTTTTTGATGGCCCATTTATATAGCTTATAGTAGGCAGTTCTGGCAGTTACTACAGGCAAAGTAGATGTTTAAAATGTTGATAAATTGGAAAAGAAGCTGTTTATCCAAAAGCGCATTAAATTAAATGCCATTGAACTTACATTCTTTGCATTTAAAACATGTGTTGTGTTAAAAAAATCTTGGTTATTTGATAGTGCTGAATATGTATATAATAAATGCTGCTACTCGCTAAAATTCAGTCCTTAGAATAGCCAGATAGCTCTACAGGATGTTTCTCCTCCAAAAGCATTTCAAGAGTGTACTGTGATTCTCTTCTGCCTGAACACAACTTTTTCCTCTTCTTCTAATGTGGCATAAAGCCACATCAGTGAAAAAAGGTGATAGTAGAGCTGAGCAAAAAATGTGATCACTTTTGTAGTTTGTGGCTTGCAGTTCAAGACTGAAGTGTAATAGCAACATGTAGGTTGTTGGGTATTGTTCCCCTCACAAAACCACTTTACTGTTTGGTATGTTGAAGTACGGATGGACTCCCTGTGCATTAGGAAAAGATGGTCATGCTCTGTAAAGCCAGGGACAGTGGGAGACTCCCTCCGAATGCACTGAGAATTGTATAAGAGAAGTGGACTTTGCAGATGTACAAGGCCAAAGTTGCATTTTCCTTTGTGAAAGATGCTGAATGTTCTGAAGAGGCAGAAAAGGATGAATGCAAATGACCAGTACAGGGTGGAGGAAAGGTAAACTGTACTTTGGCTTCTATTGGGGGAACTGTTTGTAGAAGATGAGATGCAGGCTCCTGGGTAATGGTTGTCAAGTAGTATTACAGCTGGCAGTGCTTCAGAGCTTTCCTTTTCCCTTTAGCTTCAAGCTGTAGAAAATTTGAGTTTAACCTTGTCTTTAGAAGACTGAAGTATTCACTCCCACCCACCTGGGAGGAGAGCAGAGATGAGTTCTGCTGGTCTTTGCATCACACACTTCCAGGATATATTCTGCTGTTTTGGGGGGACTTTGGGGTAAAGTCTGACTGTGACACTTTCACTTGATTCTAGGGAAGCCATTGGGAAACTTCTGTTTGCTTTCTTTTCCCAGTGAGATAGAAAAAATTAGGAAATGAAATGTTTCTCTCATAAGGTAATGTAGAAAGAAATGGGTTTTTTTCCTGTCTCTGACCCTCTTTTTAATTACTATACAGGCTTCACTCAGGGTTTACCTATAAAATATAAAGTCACTGAAAATTTTTCTCCAGAGTAGTGTGCCAGTTAGTTCATAGTGCCAGTCTTCTGTGGCACAGCCGAGGGTCAGATAAGAACACAAATGGTTACACTGCCCAGTTCTAGTTTGCGTCTGTATGAAGTATCTTTTCAGTGATGTGAATATTAAAGATATCCCTAGGAAAGCACAGGAACATGCAAGTCATGCTTTAATAGCATTGCTGTGAGAAGTGGGTACAAATTCAGCAATATGCTGTATTCTGCTTGGGATTACTCCCAGTTAATTGCAGTAGAGGGAATGACATGAAACCTCTGTGAAGCTCTAAGGAAGAAATCTGGTGATGAAATTTGAGGCATCAGTGCACAGTTCCTGAAGAAACAAAGGGATTACTTTGCTTCTGCTGAATCTGGGGAGTGAGGTGCTAGCACAGGGCCCTGGATGTACCCAGAGCTGGAGCTGTGGATCAAGCTGCTAGGGTGAATAGGCTGGTTTCGCCTGCTTTTCTGGTCAAGGTCTATCACAAGCTGAAGCCAAGGCTGACAGAGGGGCCTGCTAGCTGGGAGTTGCTTCTGACCTTGCATCCTCTTTACCTCCCCTGCCATGCTACAACCTCTGACTCTCCCATTATTCACAGGAAAACAATGTGAAACAATGCCTTTCTGTGCTCAGGCTGATAAAATAGCCATTTTTTTCCCAACTGTTGTACAGCAGACCCTCCCTTCTCTTCCTGGGTGGTGGAGAGATGCAGATTATCTGGGAAACCAATCTGGAAACAGACAGGGTTTGGCCTTCACATGCTACCCTGCATTTTGTTCTGCCTGACCCTCTGTCCTAGTGCACCATGTCCCCGCCTGCCCTATGTCACTAGAGTGCCAGCCCTGGGAATGCTGCCCTGCCCCATGCCACTGGAGTGCCAGTCTGCCCCATGCTGCCCATTACAGGAAGGGATGGTGGGGCAGGCTGTTCCTCCCACCTTCCCTCTCCACTTAGAAGCACAATGAGAAGTAGAGAATACAGTGTTGAGAACAAAAGCCATACAACTGTCATGACATTATCAGCATCCCTGATGGACCCCAGGCTGGCACAAGATGAAGAAAGTATTCATTGTCTCCCTCTGGAGCAGAAGTTGCTCCAGCCTTTCACAGGGAAGCCAAAGGGGAAGGAGGCAGCAGCAGAATCCATCCCTGCCCCATGTGACAGGTGGTAGGACTGAGCCGCTAGCCCTTCAGACACATCAGCCCCAAGCACAGCTCTGCTGCCAGGCTGGCCGTGTCCCTGACTGCCAGTGCTGGAGCACACTGCCTCCCACGGCCACCAGTCAGATTGCCAGGTCTCTCAAAATCAGGTGGTTTGATTTAATGCCTAAAAGGCACCTCCTTTTCAGACACCTGTTTTTTGAGATGTTTGGTGCTGATGGCCATAACGAGCCTGGGTATTACAGTGGAATGACTGCAGGAAAATCCTGCCTTGTCTGTAACAGAGTAACTCCAGAGCACATGTAGATTCTTCACATTCTTAATGCTTTTACCATATGAGAAATAATGTGTTCTGTGCAATTGATTCCAGTATTTCATTTGTTTTTCATCATCTCCTATCTCTGGAACATCCCTCTCCCTCTTAACAACATATTTTCCTAGATTTCATGGCAAAGGACAAGATCAGCTTTGTGTTGCCATAATCTCTTTTGAAGCAGAAAATTGTTTCCAGATTATCAAATGTGGGATGGAAAAAACATCGTATTTATGAATTAGTAAAACAGATAGACTTCCAGTTGAGACTATTTCCAGGAAGGTTTTGTGATGATTATCTGTGGGAAAAAAAAAAAAAGTTTTCATTATTAAGTGTCAAAAATGTTGCATTAAAGTTTGTTAGAATGTATTTATCCCAGGCTTTTAGTACCTGTTTTTGTTCCAAAGCTTACTGTAGCCTGAACCAGTGTCTTATTTTAAAGCTTATGACAATGGAAATTCTGTAACATATTTCTCGGTTTGAAATGAATTAGATCAGATTCACTAGTCTTCTCACCACCGTTCAAAATACCTTTCAACATGAAGACAGGAAAGTAAGATGCTCCCGCTGTATCAAATTGCAGTAAGAACATGTTTGCTGGCTGGGAACTGACTGAGCACTCATTTCTTCCCTCCTTGTGTCTATTAGCATCTCATTACTTGTTTTGCTGCCCTGTTTTCATGATGCCTGAGTGTCTCGGAGTCTCTTCTGACTATGGTATCTCTGCGCTATCCTAGCAAAGCTCTGTTTCAATCTCTGAATGTGAATGAAATAATTAGCATTGATAATCTGGCTGACTGCAGGCTGGGCTGGTTACTTGCTTTGTGCCATGTCAGTTTGCTTTTGCCTGGTATTGGTACCTACTTTTGAGTTTATATGGCCCTTACTGATTGGCATTCAACTGGAGCTGGGTAGCCAGAGTTCAGCTGCTATCGTGTGCCCAGGATGCTGCAGTGGTGACGGATGGCCCCTGCAGCAAGCTGAGTCTGGGGCTGCGTGTGTCTGTCCCATCTTCTTTTGTCAGTCATTGCTGCTGGTCTTAGTCACTTGCTTTTTGAGAAGTTTTGTTCTGAGTAATCTTCCAAATTCACAGCCCAGTGTTAGGATTTGCTTTTGTATGTCTCCTCAGTCACTCAACTGCTGCCATATAGGGATGTATTTTCAGAAGGTCCTGTCTGATCTCCCATATTGATGTGTGGCTGTGTGTCATTGGCATACTGGCATGTGGAAGTAGGCACCTGTGTGAGCAAAAGGCTGTTTTGGACCCCATTGAGGAAGTCACCTGGTACTTGACTGATATATGCATTTATGTTAACAGATAAACACACAAATGTTAGCCTTCTTATCCAAAATATGCATTGGTGTTTCATGACCTTTAGTACCTATGGAAAACACTGACCATACCTATTACAGTTCTTTCTCTCTTCTTTTTATGAATATTTCAGGATATGTGCATGAAAGCAATCTATTTTATGATAATGTTGCTATACAGTCTGCCTTTGGTATCCTGTGCCTGTCTGTCACATTGCTGTCCTTTCCAAGGCAGACAGTTGTGATGTCAGGTGCAAAGGATTTGGCCTCAGAAGTAGTCAGCTTGGGCAGATTAAATGCTTTACAGACAAAAATCCTGGGTTTGGGGAGAGTAAAAATAGTAACAAGAAGAAGTGGTAAAGTCTTTAATCCTGAAACCTTATATGCAGGCAGAACTATTCTTCTGGTGTATGTAAAAGAAAAAAATACATGCAATGCAGAAGAATATTATTTTCAATAATTCCAAGAGGCATTAGCTGATTGTTTTAGATGCCTGTCTTGTGAGATCATTAGAAGTTTATTACTTGGGTGGTTGTTTGTTTTGTTCTTTTTTAACAAAACAGATGTCTTTTTTTTTGTCTGTTACCATGCAAAAGCTGCTCAAACCAAGATGTGGTAAGCTGCTGCAACAAGGTGTATGCAAACTGGTATCCTTGGGCCTTTGCATAAGCTCTGTAGTGTCTTTCCAATCCTGTGGTAATCATTCACCTAGAAAAACAAGTCTGAAAGCAAATATACCTGGCTTTAACAAACGGTTCTCTTGTCTTACAGAGAGAGGATACAAGCCATGGAGAAACAGATTGCCAGTTTAACTGGTCTTGTTCAGTCTGCGCTTTTTAAAGGGCCAAATACAAGTAATAGCAAAGATGCTTCTAGGTAAAAAAAGAATTCATTAAATCTGTTTCTCTGTAATGATTTTAGTAATCAATCAACAAAAACCATATTTGACTGTAATAGTAAAAAAATCCTTAATGCTCAATCATTTTTAAATATCTTTATCATCCCCATGAGAACGCTAGGCAGAGAGGAAGATTATGCCAAATGAATAGATGGAGATTAACTGCATTACTTTTCTTTGTTTTAAAGCGAATCAATGTAGCTACATCTGTGTGCTTTCTACTGCCTATACTCCATTCCTTGCTTAACTTGTATTAGAAGCAGATGATTGTAAAAAAAACCCAAAAAGCAACTGACAAGCTACTGGTGATTTAAGTAAAAAATATTAATGCTAGACAAGGCCATTTCATTTGCTGATTATAAACATCATTACAGTTTCATTGTTAGTATGTTAAAATTATGGTTTTTCTTTTTATTACTTAGTGAGAAGATTATGATGAAAATTGTGTCCAGCAAGAGCAGCACTGACACTGCAGGTAAGATAATTCACTTCTAACTTACAAATTCTTCCTCTCTAACATTACTAGCATCCCTTACAGAAATGTCAAATTCACTTAAATTCCTATTGCTGTAGTGTCGGAACTGAAGCTGAAGTTCAGGATATGGGAGTTGATCACATCTTTGTTAAGAGGGGAATTTCTGACAGGTTGAGGTGGTCTGTGGAATGTATTTCACACCTGCACTGGATGGTTTAAATGAGGTACAGAGCCTCTGCATGTGGTGAATTTTCCAGTGACTCATCCCATCTACAGTATGTATCTGTCATTAACCCCAGATGTATCCAGATTGCTGTGGAAGGCTAAATATTTCATTCCTATTCTGGTCATCTGAACTTTTCTCTAAAGTTCTTCTGTCAGTAGGGTGCTACGGATGTAATGACATTAAGTAATTTAGCAGTCAGCAAGATAGCACTTTCTCTAATTAAGCCGTATTGATCTGTTGCTAATTGTTAGCTTATGCCTAAACTTTTCTGAGCAAGCATCAATTATGAAGCCAATATGAGCTGGTCTTATTTTAGATTCCCACTTGGAGAGCTGTTAAGTGTTTAAAAGATGGAGTTAAGGCTGTTGTGAAAGAAGATCTCCATGTGATTGGAGCTCTTTGTGTATGGGCTGCTGCTGGAGATGTCTGCAGGGTGTGTGTGTGTTTGTATGCCTTCTTTTCACCCTTTGCCATGCATTGAATGCAAATAAAGGCAGTTCCCTACTTCCTGGTAATGCTGTTCCCACAGGGAGGTCTGTGCTGGCAGGTAGTAAACCACACACATTTATTAGCAAACCAATTATGCTCTTAACTAGCTTTTCCGTTGGAGCTGCTGGTTCACATTCAGGATTCCTGTTCATCTGGAATTGCAGTATGTCCTCCTAACTGATAGAAATCAAACCAGACCTGGAAACTATCAAGCATATACGAGAGAGAAAATGCTAAAATCCTGGTACTGGAGCTTTCCTTCCAAGCCACTCTCTGGTCCTGCTCCAGCTCTTCCCTTCCTGCTGGCCCCTAGATGGGGAGAGCAATGCTTAAGGCTGTGAAGAAAGAAGTTGTAATTCATCAGTTTCTGACAACTTAACTGAGAAGTCCATCATTTTTCAAAACAGCTGCAAAATGCTCTTAGACTTCCCTTATTTCAGTGTCATTATACACTAAGAATTTATGGTATTCCCTACTCACACAGGTCTGGTCTCATACAAAGCACCTGTGAAACCATCAAATCCTGCACACACAATGCCTTTTGTTCCTCTTGGTATTGTATTGCTGTTTGACCTTTCCATTTACATTGTGTTTGCACTAATTCAGATAAATATTTTGTGGGGAACGCAGAGTTGAAGGTTCTGATCTGAGAGTGCCCTGCTGTGAGTTTGGGCCAGATAACTTCCAGCTGTCTCTTTCAACTGAAATTATCCAGTGATTTGCCTGCACAAAGCAAAGGTGGGAATTACACAGTGTGGAAGTCATGCCCAGCCCATCAGAACAGTATGCTGGTTCATCTGACCAGCAACCATTTCTTGTCACTGTTGTTAAAGATTCCTCACTCACTGCCTTAACGTATGAATGAACACACGTCCCTGAAATGGCAAAATTACATCTAACAGCTGCATGTCCAAGCATGAGGAGTGGAGAGTGGGGCATGTAATTTACTGTCAAAGGTTAGATCAGCATCTGTCACATACTGACAGAGACATTGACTTTGTCACATGCCCATGCCCATATGCAGCATGTGAGTAAGGATACCAGCATTCAGGTTATGCAAGAGATACCTTTCTGATCACTTGGGTGACGGGGATAGGGCAGTGGGGACAAGCAATGCAGACACTCATCTGTAAGGATCCCTATCAGTTCTAGAAAGAATAGTTACAACTCCTGCATCTGCAACCCCAAATCCAGTCTTTCCAGCATGACTCAGCCACCAGATTAAACTGCCTTTTTATTAAAGGGAAACTAGGTGTGATGCTGACCCTAATACACTACAGCATTGTAATGCACACTGGCTATTACCAAAGACTGCTGCATAATAGAATAGTCCTGTATAATAGAATATTTTGCTCTTGCACTTGCTTTTGAATTTAATAAGTTGAAGCAGTCCCTGATAACTTGAAAATTAGGCAATCTTCCAGAATATACTACATAATGTTTCTCCTTTTTTGTAAATATGCTTGGGTTTAAATGTGTCAGCAGCATCTAAAAATGCTCCTGACAACTGCTGTTCTGTTCTTCAATTCACCCCAATCCTTATTAAGTATAGCCATTTAGAGTGTTGACTCCCTTAGTATACAATTGCACTTGACAACTGTGCTCTTACCACTGAGATACCAGTTTTAGCAATTTCAAAGTCTATTTGGAAGAAAAAGTAGTAAAAAATGTTGATTGAGCAGTCCTTTCTGGAGCACTGGTAAGCAGAAACGTGAATAGCTTCCCATCCTGAACAACAAAACATCTGTGCAGGATAAAATTGGCTCATCAATGTTGAACCAACATTGTATTTTATAGTATGTGTTCCAACGATAGGAAACAAAAAATAGAGAACTAGCTCACTTTGGAAGGGAAAGAAACCAACATTTCTATATCCTAGATAACTTTAAATAGCTAGATTGCAAATACTCTGGTTTTCATATAAACAAAAACGTTGTATTGAACATGTTTTCGCTTTGCTACTCTGTAGTGGATTCTATAGCCTCAAATATTAAAGAGCCTAAATAAAAATGCTTTTCCACTGTGGAAAAAGAGCCTCTAATAATTGTGCTTTTCTGTATTTCATAGAATCATAGAATAGTTAGGGTTGGAAAGGACCTTTCATCTAGTTCCAACCCCCTTGCCATGGGCAGGGACACATCACACTAAACC
>JAOEHX010021627.1:0-52331 GCA_025448015.1 Bolborhynchus lineola | reverse complement strand
CTATAAATTTTTAAATCCAAACTATATATCTAAATGTCAAGTAAGAGCTATCCAGTTCCAGAGAGGATGAATGAACATGGTTTTTTTTCCTGAAAAACAACAATGGCAACAAAAATAATAACTTTTTCCCCAGAATCTCATGACAATGTGAAACTCTGATCCTGTTACTTGCTTGTTTCTCCCCCCTCTCTTTTAAAACTGCATTTTATGGATTGGCTTTTACAGGTGAAATTCAGGAGCCACCAGTGCATCTCTTCCAGGGGGCAGCTCTTCTGGTGGTGCATCCAAGGTGGACAGAGATGCACTGACCTTGCCAGCTGCATCCTCCAAGCAGAGCATGCTACTGAAGACTTCACCAATTGCAACATTTTTTCTGCTGTTCTTAGCAATAAGTATTCCCAGGAGCTCTTGGGTGAAGGCAGAGGCTGAGCTGAGTTCAAACAAGCTGCTGCTCAGCTTGCACTTTCCCCTCTGCTTCCTTCCCTCATGTAAAGGCTACTTGGTGATCACCTCACGCCATTAGAAATGTTCTCATTAACCTATATTTTCTTTGTTTGTAGGTTTGCTTTTTTTTTCCCCTCATGAATGAGAACTGGATTTCCTTCAGAAAGGTGCCAGGGGTTTTCTTTGTGGGTCTGTCCCTGATCACCTGTGCATGGCTGCTCGCAAACAGTCTGTTTTGGGAAAAGCTGTTGTCTTATCTTTAAAATCTCCATTACTCTTCCCAGTGCTAAGTTTTATGGTGTTGGGAATAGCTCTGCTTTTCCTCATCTCAATTAAAGCACAATAATTCAGTCTCTACTTAGCCTGTTAACTGTTCATATTCACTGCCTGGGCTTTATCCACAGATGAATGGATTTATACGTTATAAAGCCAGAAGGGACCAGTGTTACTTTCTTCCTAACAGAGGCCTCAGGAGGTCCCTCGGTGAACTCCTCACTGAGCTAGAGCACTGCTGAACAACTACAACAACAGAATCAATCTTGTCCTAATTTAGAAATTCCCAGGTCGATGGTAAGTTTGCTGGATTCTTAATTACTCTTATAGAGGAAAAGTGTGGCCAGCCCCTTGATATCGGTGCATCAGCTTCAACCAGCAGTGTGCTGACCTCCCTCAACCCCTGCTAAGCAGAAAATTCCCCTTTCACCACATTTCTGTTCCTTCAGGCTGTCCCCCAAGACTATGACGTCTCCCCTTCTCTCTCCCATCAGCAGTTCTACCAGGACAGGGGCCTGTTGCCTATGATGGTGGATTTTGGCTCTTTCAGCATTCCTGTTCCCTCAAAGTCTCCCTAGACTCCTGCATCTCTCCAGGATGGGAAGCAGCAGTGCCACAGGAGGTGGAAAGGTGTTTAGACCACTCTGCTCTGACACCTGCACAAGGATCATTTGTCCTTGTCACCAGAGCTGCCCTGGGAGCTCCATTTAGCTGATTACCCCCGCAAGACCCTGCCACCCATTTTAGCACGTAGATCTCCTAGCCTTGCAGACAAATACCTTGTTCTCATCACGAGGCTGCATGTGGACATGTTAAAAAGATTATGTGACCATGCAATCCAGATTTCCCTGCCTCAGTTACTCAGCTTCTTACTTAGTCACTTACTGCTCCTCCAGTCTGCATGGTGTCAGCCCCAAACCCAGCAGGGGTCCCACTGGGTTTGGTCCCTGGTCCTGCAGCACCAGTAGCCACTGCCTGATGGCACATGGGCAGCCGAATCTGCTCACCCGCTGAGAATGTATGGCCATGGTGTCACCACATGGAGGGACAGGTAATGCCATGATGCATGGTGCCATTAACTAAAAAATATCAATGTGTCACACACCCAATGGATGAAAGCAGCTGATTAAGAGGTTTTAAAGCATTGCTGCTAGCAGTGAATGCATCATGGCTACTGCCTGGCCACAGGGATATCACAGGGCTTGGGGATGCTAGACAGTGGTGGGTGCTGCTGAAGCTTCCTGTGAGACTTAAACCAGGAATCTTGTCCAAAATGGAGATAATTAGTTTTGCAAACCAGCACCAACTATATTTTCTTCTTTTAGTTCTCTCTTGATTAACTTCCATAACATCTGTTCTGTTATTTTTTGTGGCACTGATGTTGGACTGACAAGTCTATAATTATCTGGGCCATCTTGCTTATTCTGTTTTATAATACTCATATACTTTCTTTCTTCACACTTTATGCCAGGAATTTGCAGTGAGATTTTCAGCCAGCTCTTAAAAAAACCCCTCTGAATGTTGCATGATGTATATATACACATATCTTTTTCCATGCTAGGTGCAGCATAGCCTGATTTTAGAAAATGGTCATAGAAGGTGATTATAAAACCTGATGATAATTTGATAATTTAATAGTGGCAGAATGAGACTTCTCATGTATATCATCCTTATCATGGCCCCTCTTTGCTCTATATCTTCTATCTTGTTATAGCTTCTGATGCCTAATGAGGTTTTAGTGGTCTGCTCCAGAAATGTATTAGTACCTCTTCAAGTATTTTGTCTGTGATTATTCATTAGGTCGTGTCTCACATATTCTCAGGTACCTTCCACAGTCTCTTGTTTCCTTGTTCATGTCTGTGATTACTATATCCACTGCATGTGTAACATCCAAGTTTTGGGAGGTGTCTTCTAGAAAACAGCATCCCCAAATGTAGGATTTCTGCTTAGAAGTCTTCAAGTTTATTTTCCTTGTGTGCTACCAAGCTCATGGCCTTGAGACATAAGCAATTACAAGTGTGTTTTCTGCACATTCTTTGATTGAAATCCTTGCATCACATTTATTTGCTAAATCACTCCCCTTTGCGCCTTCACTTTTCAATCCCAGCTTCCCCCTCTGCTCTGCTCAGCTTCAAGTCCACAATTGGGGATCAGCATTGTCCACACTCTAAGCCATCCTGCCCCGACAGATGAAGGCATTTTCCACAGATCCATGTCAAAATGACTGGCAGTTCTGCTGAGCCAGGACTTCTGCTGACTATGGTGAGCTTTTCCTACATCTCTGTGTAAGACACATCACTATCTTTGCCAAATCTAACATAAATTTTCTTGAGACATGGGACAATTAGGGACATCCAGACAGTTAAGGAGCATTGTAAGCAGTCTCACACCTGATCTATATTGTTGAGGGACTACAAAATGTTAAAAATCTATATGGGAATCATGGGGACAGGGAGCAGTCACAAGGTTGGTTGTTCTGCATAGATATTTGATGGTTTGGACTTCAGAGTACTTAACCATGCATCCTTAACATTTGTTTAATGTTACCTTTGTCGATCGAATGTATTTGAACTTTTAAGGAGTTAATTGCTTTTCACACTTCTGCTGGTAGCTATCTCCTTGATCTAATAGAGAACTGAACTTAATTGAGCTTGTTCCAAGGGAATTAAAAAGGTCTTTTCCACCTATTGTATCTATGATTTAATGGAGTGTGCATGTGGCTATCTTTTTAACATGTCACCAAACAAAGCCACTCTAGTACCTGTGTTTCCCATGTGTGGCATTCACAGCTTCACACAGCTGCTCTGCAGTGACAGTGCAACAAACCCGGCTGATAGCCAAACAAAAAATACAAATGCATTAGCCACCTTTGATGGTTTGCAATGTGAAGTTTAGCAGTCCAGCTGCATATATGTACTAGATTCTGCTTCTGGAAACACACCGAAGATGATTTCATGCTCAAAGTCAGGCTCACACTCAAAAGTCACACTTTTGTCAACTTCAGTGGATGAACAGAGGCCTTGCTGGTTTTGATTGCACACATCAAATAGCAAAAACACTTCAGGTAGTTTTGCTTTCTCAACATCTTGCTAAGAGTTAGCAGAAAATATCTTTAAGAACTGAAACATTTTGACAAGAATGTCTCTAAGCACTCTTACCTAAAGAGAGATAAAAAATAGTACTTATTTCAGTGTTTAATACATATACAGGTAAATACTACTCCCAGACATGTCACTATAGGCCTACCTGAATGGATAGATGTAGATACCAGTTCCCTATATGTAGGATTTCCACCTGAAGCATGAAAAATTTTGGAAAATAAAGCCACAATATTAATTTGAAATCTTGGCCTACCCTAAAGAGCTCTATGAATTATTCAAAAGAGAAATTGCAGGCTGCACAACACTGTGTCACTTTTCAATGCAACGCAGGGAGGCAGGAGGCTCCTGGAGTTTCCCATGGCTGCTAATTAAAACCCAGAGGATTTCAAGAAAATTGTGGAGAACAGAAAAGATAAAAGAGGAGCCCAAATGATGTTCTCCAGCATGCTTTAAAGAAACACTTCTCAATAGAGATTTAAATAATAAAATCATCTGTAAATAGCCTGTGTACTGAACTATTCATAAAGTAAAAAAATACAAATACCTTGTAAAAGAAAATCAGCATTACTTATGATTCTTATATGCTTTGGAAGGGTCCAACTGAAATACATACTCCTTGGTAAGGACAAAGTCCTGTAGTTCTGGTGCTTTAACATGCATCCACTCTTGTCAGGCTTTTCTTACTGCTAGTTTCAGAGTTGGATAGGAAAGGTTAAGTCTTACCCAGAATGAAAGATATAACTGAAACCAGCAATGATTTCCATCTAGCTATGAGAAAGAGAATATTTAAAACAGGGGTGTGACAGCTTAGGATGCGGCTGTTTGGAAGGTGTGTAATAGAAAGCCTGAGAGATCTGGGCTAATTTTTGCTTTAATTGTATCTGAGATGTACACCACACTGATGGCTATTGCAAAAACCCGTCTGTTTCTAGATATTTCTATTTTCTTTCCCTTCTCCATAGCCTCAGGAAAGAAAACTAAGGACCCAGATCAACGCAAGAACCAGGAGAACACTAACAGGTTTCTATTACCCTGCTAAATGCTGGTCTGTTCATTCTCTTGAAATTAGCCAGTTCTTTCCTTACACGGATCAAAAAATGTATGTATTACTCAGCTGTGCCTGACAAGCCTGCTGTGAGACCCTGGCTGGCAGCCCCCTCCCACAGAGGGTGGCTGGCCCTTTGCCAGGAAGAGCCTTTAAAGGCCATCAGGATGTCAAAGCTGCTGCTGGGAGACTAACCAGGAGCATCCCAAGGAGTGTCCTGTACCACGTCTATGCTCCTACCTGCAGTCCTACTCATGCTTCCCTCCCTCCATCGGACTTGGAACACCTGGGCATTGTGAGCTGGCTGCAGGAGGTTGCTACCAACATCCCCATCTGCAACCTGTCTGCAATGACCAAGTTCTGTGTCATGATTTTGCAGGGTGTAAATTCTCCTGTCTGGAAGAGATGTGATAATGATCTTCAACTGTCTCTAAGTGCGCACATTTCTTGTTGTGAAGATAAGCATGATGATTTGCTGCTTAAAATGTATTTTTCGTCTATGTTTCAAAGGCAACTGGCAAAGAAAAAGCACCCAAAAGACAGGAGAATAAATTGATATTTAAGATCTTCTTATCGAAAACCCAAATATAACACATTTCAGGTGATATTTTTATTTGTCTTAGTGGATTGTTTTTATTTACTACAAACTCTAAAAATAAAATAGTAAGAGTCAACACTGGAAAAAAGCCCCATTGTCTTCCTTTTGCTGACGATCTCTCCATGCAAACCCTAGTTCAAGGTAATATGACTTCATGACAAATTAAATTCAGATAGTCCCACTTACCATTTTTATTTTTACAAAAATTATCAGGATATTTATAATAATCTTGTGAAATTATTAGGATTATTTCTAAACCAAATACCAAATACCAAATAGGTGCACAGCAAAGGAGGATTGTGCATATCAACATGTCACTGGCGAAATTGCTAGTTACACATGTGGAGTTTACCAGTTAGTGAACAGATAAATATATTTTCAACATCCATGCAATTTTTTGAAAGGAATGCAAACTGCTTTTGTGAATGGATTTTGTGTGATTTATGCCTGTGAATTGTACATCTCCTCTGTTTCTCTCTCTGGGTATGTGGAAGCTCCATTCAAATAAAGCAAGGGAGATCTTTGTCTGTCTGGGGCAAAGAATTGCTTTCTACTTTTGCTCCTGCATGCACATTTCTGGGTGAACACAAAACACCCTTTATTTAATCTTCTTTCTGCAGAGCACTACAGAGAAGCTCTGTTTTACCTTCCCTGGGACACCTTCCTCCACCAGTTTGTAAGGTGGGGTCTGCCAGGTTTGGGGGTAAATGCTTTCTCCTCCTTAGCCTGCTGTGGTCTCCTTTATTGGTCCCAAGTCCCCATCCTGCTGTGCCACTCTGGTGCCTCAGTTTCTTTCTAGTGGTGGCTCCACCTGATATTAGCAACAGCCTGCAGAATAAAAATCTATTGGCATCTACATAAGGGTCTTTTTCACTCCATTATTTCTCTGACTAACTCTTCTCAAGCACAGTCTTATAACCTGCACAAGTTTTCAGTGTTAGGGTTTTTTTATTGCCTTCTTGTACATGTAACTTGACTCAGTATGTTTGCTGTGAGGTTTGAAAACTAATCACACGTGTTTGGGAAGCTGGATGTTCCTGTGTTTATTCATCTGTGAATAGAGAGGCCTGTTCTGTGCTCTGTCATAGGTCCCTTCTCACACTGGCTTCTTCTGCAAAGCACCTCAGTACCATGCTGGGGTCCAGTTCTCCCATAGTCTACATCTACCAACACACATTCCTTTTGCTCCCTGTGTAATAACCGATGCATAATATCTTTTCCTAAACTTATTTATTATTCAACTTCAAACTCTCTCTTTCCTTCCCCCCCTCCCCTTACAATTAAACATTCTGTAGGATTAACTTCTTGGAAGTCTTCTGAGACAAGGCTTGGTGTTGAGGCCTCGTAACTCAGTACAGAGCTCATGGCCTGTGTCAAGCCATGTCAATATTGTGTTTGGTGCATTAAGAGTATAAAAATTTGGCAGAAAATAAACACCCTTGAGTTCCAGCCAGTCCTCAGAGATGTGAAGGGCTGGATACAGATGGGCTTAAGTTCTGATTACCACCAATTCAGCTCTATATGTCCAGTCTCATTCAATAAGATCTTTCATGATTACAGAGTCATAAATTGTGTAGTTTGTTGAAGTAACAAAAATACAGATTTGAAATTACCATTGTAAATTCACTTACTGCATTAGCTCTAAAATCCAAAGCTACCTAATGATTAATTGAGCTTACATGGAAAAAACAATTGACAAATCATTAGGATTAGATCCACCTGAGAATCAGCCAGCTTAGTTAGAGGCACAAATCTTACCAAAGAGGAGTCCCTGATTTGGAGAGGTGAGAGGACAAGCTCATTGGCTTGTCTGCAAAGTGAGGCCTTATTCTAATACTCTGCCATGAAGGAGTTTAAATGCCAAATTTATAGTTTTGAGAGAAGTGGAGGTGAGAATGTAGTCAAATTAATTGTTGTTCGTGTCACAGATGGTGTGTGGGGCAGCCCCTTTCTCACTTTGGTCCATATATTATTGTCGTGGTTTACGCCCAGCTGTAACTCAGAAAACCACACAGCTGCTCTCTCACTCCCCCTCCTTCCCCTCCACCCTGTTCCCAGGGGGATGGGAAGGAGAATGGAAAGAATGCAACTCCCACAGGTTGAGATAAGAACAGTTCAGTAACTGAGGTATAACACAAACCAGCACTGCTACCACCAGTAATAATAATGATAAGGGAAGTAATAAGGGAAGAGAATGCAACTGCTCACCACCCACCAACCAATACACAACCTGACCTAACAGTGATCTAACACTTACGGGTAACTGTCCCCAGTTTATATAGTAGGCATGATGTGCTGTGGTATGGAATACCTCTTTGGTCAGTTTGGGTCAGGTGTCCTGTCTCTGCTTCCTCCCGGCTTCCCCTCCTCCCTGGCAGAGCATGAGGCTCCAAAAGTCCTTGGTCAAAGTAAACATTACTGAGCAGCAACTGAAAACATCGGTGTTATCAGCGCCGTTCCCAGGCTGAAAGTCAAAAACACAGCACTGCACCAGCTACTAAGATGGAGAAAAATGGCTGCTACTGCTGAACCCAGAACAATGATATATTAAATGAGAGACAGTGAAAGTTTTGACTACCTTTAGTCAGGCTGCTCAAGGGCTGTGGGTCTTCTGTAGGAGTGGAACAGAACAGTAAAACATTAGCATCACTTCTATCTGGCTGAGGCAGTATAATCACCCCTATCAGCAGCCCATCACCTTTATCAAGGTATTGCATCACAAGTCATTAATCCCTTCACCACATATCTCACTGTCTCATTCCTACAGTAATGCAGTACTACAGAGCTACAAACTTCAGAGTCATCAGTGGTCCTTCAGCACTGCATTTAGTGTAGCAGTAGTGTTGTTTTGAATGCCTCTTCCAGCAGACCTGTTCACCTCACAGTGAAGTGAACCAGCACTTCCCTTTTCCTGTCATGTGAGGTTTACTACAGGTTTGTCCTCTCCAGTTTCTCTTGGGCACAAATGCTCCCTGTATCCCTTAGCTTCTGTGATTTCTCAATAGATTTCACGCCTGTTGTCCTCTAAACCAGTATTTATGGTGCTGTCTCCCTCCTGTGATTTATCATTACCTGTGCTTGTAGTCTTCCATTTTATAAAGTCACCTGGGAGAAAGCTGGTGTGGAAGAAGACACTTCAACTAGAAATGAACCTATGTTGAATTGAATTGATTATCCTTTAGCTATGGACAAGGACACACTAGGAAGCAGAAAAAGAGATCTGAAGCATGAAAAGTATTTAATGAGACACAGTTTTCTGTGAAAAACTTTCTTGAAGCCTTATTTCCAAGCACTGTACATGGCTAATTTTGCTCTGATTTCATCCTGGAGAGGGAGACGGAGTCCCTCCAAAACCAAAGCCCATTGTCAGAAACAGGAAAACTGGGGTGTCATTTGCATTTTCCCTCTGCTAATGCTCCACAAGGAAGAGAAATTTGGATAAGAGCCACTGTCATCTTCCTGACTACCTGACTAGGTATGGTGGGAGACTCTGTATGTTCCTATGCCTTTTAAATTTGCCAAAGTAAAATAAATCTTCCAGGAGGTTTTCTAACAGCAGTGAAATGAACATTTCTGCATTAATTCACTGTGGGCTTTGGTTGTGACTTATAAAAGGTGATGGGGTGAGCCTTGTGCTGGTGTAGCCCAAGGAGGACATCAGTCACCATGCATGTCACCAGCTCCATAACACAAGGTGTTCACAGTGTGATTTCTTACAGAATTAATTCTAGTTAAGGAAATCAGAGCTTTAGGAGCATATTATTACAATGTGATACCCCTTTTAGGCTAAAGTCAAACATTCTCTTCCTCCCAAACACATGTGTGTACAGCTCATGTTTAATTTAACTGCTCGATGCTCCAAGACTGCAGATATGACTGAACAAGTAATTAATAAATGCACATGTACTTGTAACATGCACACAAAATTTGTCTGTCGCTGAACTTTTCTGTCCAGGGTATTTATAATTTGGCGGTAGGTACTATCACTCAGTGCTGAATAATATTCACTCCGTAGTCCTGAGCTGCTGTCTTTCTTCTCCTGACCTGGAGTTCAGCATGGTACAAAGACTGACTCATGGAAGAAGTAGCAACCATACAAAACATCACCCCCCAAATGGCACAGAGAACACTCTGACCCCACTTGCTGGCAACATGAGCACTACTCACCAGAGCTATGCGAGTATAGGTGGAGGAGACAAAAAGCACTTTTTCTTCTTCCACTTTGAACGCAGAAACATCAGGTTTGGAAAAGCTCTTCCATTCAAAGAGCTAGGTGAGCAAAACAAAAAGCACCATCCAGATGTAACACTGACCACTACAAAGAGCTGTCAGCCTAACTGGCAAAGCCCATCATGCTCAAGTGTGAGGAGTGGAATAATTTCTGACATGAGAAAACCCCATGGAATATTTGAACCAGAAAAAATCTGAAATAGATCTGCAGTTAATGGAGAACAGGAATGAATGACTATGCCTACAGCTCCTGGAGACAACACTTCATTAGTAAGTCAAATATCCCAAACCTGTTTGGAAATGTAGTTGGATCCCTTCTCTTATGAACCCATCATTCATCCCAAAAGCTATTTCTAGCCTTCCAGACCAGGGCAAAATAACAAGGGAAGGAGCAATCATCAGTGCTGGGTGCTGGGTGCAACTCCTCACTGACATTCCTGCATGGCATTGGGCCACCCCTGGTGGCCTTCAGTGACAGCCCTAGCACAGTGTGTTCACACTGCTGGAGTTCAGTTCTGGTCCAGCACATGGGCTGCTGATCCCTATCGCACCTCGGGGCAGGTAACGGTGTTGCAATGGTGTAACATTGCCCATGTCCTCCCTGAAGGACTGGAAAGTGCCTCTGCTTAAAAGCATGCTCTCGGATGTGGGTAATCACACTTGGGAACACCATTGCCCAAGATGTCAAATAAATCCCTGCCAACAGTAGGAAAAGCTTCCCTTTTTTTAATGGAAACCCTGGCACCAAAAATAATGCTGTTTCCACAAGTGCGAGGAAATGTGCCAGAGACCCATCCTCAAGCCCTGAGCTGTGCTAAGGACTGTGTTTTTTTTATGTGAGAGTAGTGCCACCATGGCAGGAGGCAACATAAACACCCAGAATGGAAAAGGCTAGCTATAAGTCCAGCAGGTCCTGCTGTTGGCAGCAGGTCCAGCTATTGCCTGGAGAGCTGCCCATGCCAATGGGACACAGATGGAATGCACAGGGCTGTGCGTGATGGGGAGCTAGATCCCAGCTTACCCAGGGATTTGCTGTTCTGGGGCCAAAAGCTTGGCAAAATGTCCCTGTAGAAGGAAGAACACTGGTGAACTACCCGTGCAGTTCCCTTCCACTCCTTTGCAGTAGAATCAGGTAAGTTTGCACAGTAATTAATTTCATCATGCCACAAGCATAGAATCATAGATCATCATCATAAACTGATGTTCTCAGCTCCTTGGTGAAGCATCTTTAAGACACTATCCTGCAAATGTGAGAGCAGCTGTTTAGATGCCTCCTGGCTGTCCCTTCCCACTGCTGCTGGTGGCACAGCCCTGAAACTGCTATCTGCTATTTGCACTCGTGGCTGGCGGATCACACAGAGCAGCTATGTATGGTAAACACATGCGTAAAACCTAAGAGTCATGCTCCTGGCTCAGTGGCTGTTCAGGCAGACATGGCCATGCGTGAAGGTTGCACAGTCCTCTCACACTCACACTGCAGATTCAGGGCTTGCAGTTACCAAAGAGACTTTTGATGAATGGAAAAATCATTAATAGCCTGTGTAGCTGGCACACCAACCTTGCCTAGGTTCTGCATTGCACTAGCACCATTCAACATGAACAGGCTTCCTTGGGGGGTAAATTCACAGGACAGTGAGGGATGTCTTTGTAAGCAAATGATTACTTCTGGATGTGGCCTCAGCAAAGCCAAGTCTCAGGGTGTTCACCAGCAGGAGGTTGCCTTCATTGCTCTGTGATGCTGCCTCTGGATCAGATGCTGCACTTGGAATGGCTCCCTGCAAGAACAGAACCTGCACCACTCATTTCTCATTTCAGCTTCTTAAATTAACAGAAATATATTATTGTTTTCCATTTAATTTGAGAAACAGCTCAGAAAAGTTTCGTGGCAAAAGAAGTATTATACCAGCATTCCCAGAAACACCCTCAGATCTTCCATGAGCAACTTACCTCCTCTGAAGATGGTTGCCACAGTAATGGAGAAGTTCACTAGCGCTTGTGAGGAACACACCCCTGCACTAAGAGAGATGGTGCCACTGGCATGTCCCTGGCCATGTGTTTCAGGACAGGCAGCCTGTTTTGAGAGCTTGGGGCACTGTTAAGAAGGGCTCCATCCACTCCTGCCATGGGTGTCTGGCATGTCCCACCTGAGCATCCCTGCCTCCTCACAGGTCAGGAAGAGGCCTCCTCAGCAATGCTGTCTGTGCCAGGAGTGCAGCAGCAGCTTCCACCTGTGCCCATCTCCCAAACCACAGACAGCAGCTGAGTGCCTGAACTGCTGCACCTTTCCCGTGCTGTAGGTGACAACTGAGTCACAGCCCTTTGTGTGAAACATGTCACACTGCCTTTTATTTAGTGGTTCCTACTGCTGTTCCTAGGCTTCTCTCTCCTTTACCTTTGATGGGGATTTTTATAAGTTCGGGGACTTTTTTTAAGTTTAAGTGAGGGTCTTATGGCTTGATGCTTGGAATATTTGCCTATGGAAACTGCCTGATAAAGTGCATTTAAGTGTGTAAATGCATTGTGTCCCCAGCATAACTTTGAATGTCAGCTGCTGTGACACAGCACTGAATCTTTCCCTTTATAAGGTGGAGGAAAAATGCCTGCAATCCCAGAGGTTTAAAATCCCATCTTCTCTTGCAAGGACTCAGAGAAGCCTAGTGTAATTCTTTTCCTGTTTCTCCAGAGATGGGCAATTGTATGGTCCATTACTATGATGCTTAAGCAAGCGTTTACAGTGAAAAAGAGCACTATATAAAACTAAAAGGTTAAAAAATAGCTTCAGGGTTTTAATCTCCTTGTAAAGGTGATAATCACTGTATGTTTTACCCCTGCCTTATACTTTTTTTAAAGTTAGAGCTATACAGATAAGGTTATAAAGCATGAAAAAGCATTTCTAAGAAACACTGATTTAAAACAAGAATGGTAAAACATATAAGCAAGCAAACAAATCTTCATGACTTATTACATGACATAACAAGGAGAAAAAGTGGAACAATCTGTTAGAAAAAATAAGATGTATATTTTTGGCTGGAAGAAATAATAATAGCAAAATTGCACATTTACATTTTATTTGTTGATTTTTGCATATAAGAATAATAGGCCATTAGTGAATTATTACAACTACTATATTTAATATGAATCCTGATAGTCCATATAGGGTGAGGAATAAAAAAGCCACTGCTGCTATACAAGAGGTCAGAACACCCATACTGGGGATGAAACATGACATCTGTATCTAGTGACAGCTATTCTGCTAATGGAGCATCAGACAAGTATTCCAGAATTTCAACCAAAACGAGCACAACCATTTAGCTAGCAACAAGGTCAGGAATCACCAGATAGAAGTGGCCTTTAAGGCAGATGTCATATTAATCCTTGGGATGGCTGCTTCACCACACCTTCACAAAAAATCTTTTGCCAACATAGAGCATGAAATACACTTCACTTACATGCTCAAAACTGGAGCTGTGACATCTAATTGTGATTTGTTCTTGGCTCATTTTTATCCATGTGGGTATTTTTGGCATTATGAACTCTAAATTGGCTGATTACGTTACACCTTCATAAATTCTCCTGTACATCTGAATGCATCATTTTTCTTTCTCTGCCCAAGCAAGGTTGATGTCAGTCCAGCAGCTTCAGCAGGTGCAAGGCCCCAACCAGGGCCACAGGATATTCCTGTGCCTGGAAGATCTTTTGAACACATGGGTGTGGAGGATTTGTAGCCACCAATATAAAAAGACAAAAACAAAAAAACAAAAAACCAAAAACTAACCCAGAAAGTCCTAACAGGAATACTCAAAAGCTCTTTTAAGGACAGTTTATAGGTCCAGGCAGCTGGCACGATTCTTTTCCAGGCCAGCAAGTCTGTGTAAGAGCTGTGTAAGAACAGTTAAAACTCATCCAGCTCACTGTACTTGACTTTACTTCACCATTAGAAAATGCTATTAGGAAATTTAAATTTGAAATGTGAAAGATTAACAACCAATCTCCATTTCAAATGTAACAAAACAGAAGAATGATTGTTTCACCCTATCTGTATAATGATTACAGGAAGAAGCAGTGCATTCAACATACCATGTTGATGATGAAGCATCTGCCCTGATCTCTTTTTCTGTAAATCTTCAAGATGCCTGTCCCTGGCTTCTTTGTTGAAAATACAGCTCAGTGTTGCTACAGAGCGCAGAAGTGGATCTGGTGTTGCTGAGTGAAGGTTGGTGGAGCAATCTCAGCCTAATGATTTAGGAAGTGGTATTCCCAAACTGGCTGTCAGCCACATTTGAAGAGTCTTTATGATGCCTCTGACAACCTTTAAAGCTTTGTTTACCTACCCCACAGAACAGCAAAGTAACTGGGCAATTCTTATTTTACTTTTGCTGTCATTATTTTATTTGTACTGCCAGTATTTATGAGAACAGCTTACAAAGCTTTGGATGGCTCCACAGCAGCCTCTGAGGCTGCATGGCTGCTCCGAGTGCTGAGCAGAGGATCTGCTGCTCCTGCAGAGATTTGACACAACTTTCTTCCAACGCAGCAGTAGGTCTTGAGGGCGGTAGCTTTGTTAGGTCATTAGTTCAGATGCCACAAGTGCTTGGTATCGCTGCAACACAGTTCTTTTCTAGATACACATCTTGTAACATCAATTAAGTGGTTTTCTTAGATCTTGTTCTGAAATGTCATCATCCATGAAATATCTTTTCCTCAGGAAAGATTTACACCAGATTAAAGAAGCCAATGCTCTCAGTAGGCAACAAATTAACTTTTAAGGCCTCCCTAGTGGGAACCCTGGAAGCACGCCACCCTCAGAAGGCAGCCTTGTTGATCCAGACAACAGCTTAGACTAATGCCTTTGAGAGTCCTGTGCTTCATGGGACAGCACCCCAGGCAGGGCAGGACCCAACTCCAATACTCACTGCAACCAGGCCGTTCCCTGCTTCCTTCTCTGCACTGATGGCAAGGGATTTGAGACAGCTGGTGAAAAGTGGTGATGGTGCATGGAGGAGTGGAGCCAGCCGTGGCACATGGTGCAGCTACAGCCAGCCAGGCACAGGGAGAGCTGTAGCACTTGGCTGTCATGCTGGTCCCTTCTGTTACCCTTCCCAAGCAAGTCTTTGCAGCTCCAAAGTCCATGCACAACAGTGATGAGGCCTTAAGCTGATGTGCATGCCATGTTGTTCTGTCCCCTCTGAAGGAGCAGTAAGGACTGGATCAGAGGCAGGCTTCTGCAGCTCTCAGAGAGGAAAACGATAGTGCTTTTGTCCCCTTGTCCTTGCGCCTGAGCTAGTTATAGAGATTGCTTTTAGAGAAAGTGCCTGTCAGCAACTCCGATATGACTTGCTGTACATTTTGACGCCCTGTGTGGTCCTAATTGGTTTCACAGGTACCTTACACAAAATTACCTGTCTTACTGATACTGGAAGTAAAAACGTGCAAAACGTCTGCAGCTAGAAAGAGAATGATGGATTGCAAGCTTCCTTTTGCAGTGCAATTACCTGAAGGATCTGTGGTTTTCGTAGTCATTTAGAACAATTATCCTTGTCTGTAACCTACTTTCTCCATGCTTTATCTCTCCTGTCCTGAGGTTGAAAAGGTGGCAAGCTATCATTCTAAAATGAAATAATTTCTCAGTGAAATCTTGAAGCATGTGACTGATTTGTGTGTTTGTGTTGGAGAGAAGCTGCCTGGGCCCATTTACATCATTGCCACTGAGGTTGGCACAGCCCTTTGTGCCATGACTTGGCAAGGGGGGAGGTCCTGCTGACTGGAAAGCCTTGCTTGTGTTTCTATAGGCTGGCTGGGGAGGTTTGGAGGTTTGTTGACGAGCCTTTGCTGACTGGCAGATGTCATCCTCAGCACCAAGCTGTGGCCACTGCTGAATCTGCTGAGCACCAATCTGTTGTCACTGGAAATCACTTCATGCTGCTCAGGAAAGTGAGGGATCATTTGGTGTAAAAGGCTAAGAAATGGTCTTTAGGAAGGGGTAAGGGGAGGAAGAAAAAGTCAAGCAATTCAAGGCTGCAGTTCTGAGCCCTGAGCTAGCTGTCCTCTGCAAAGGGAAATGGAAGCCAGGCTGCAGCATTCCTAGACTGGTAATGGCATTCCTGCAGAGAGGGAAGTCTCCCATAGTGCATAAAGCAGCAGAGGGGGAGAGACCCTCACACAAGGAGACTGGTTTTGTAATTCTCAATCAGTGCTATAGACAGTGCATTTGCACTTCTTTCAAGAGCATTAGCGAGAAAATTATTGAATTCAGCACTACCATATAAAAATGTTTGGGTGATGCTCCAATTGCAAAAGATCAAGAATTTTTATTTATTTGTTTGTTTGCTTGCTTATTTATTTTTACACCACCTATCTCTCTCTTTTAGTGCGGTGAACCAGATGGCAGCACTAAAAGAAAGTCAACAGCAGCACTTCGGGGAAATAAAGTGTGTTCATTTAAAAATAAATAAATAATCCCTGCAGTCCATTAACCAGAGCTTAAGGCAAACAGCCTTAATGATTTTCTTAGTTAAAAGGAAGGAGACCGTTCTGAGAGTCACAGAGGATTCTGGAGCAGATGATTTCCCCCTTCAGTATCTACAGTTGTCCCCCCTGTTTCCCTGCCCCAATGCACTCAAACCCACCAAGAGCAACCTGTGCTCCTGAGCACACTGGGTTTGGGGAGGCAGTGTTGGTTCCCAGCTAACAGCCACAAGTCACTGGTGAAGCTGAGACAGAGGAGGAGGAGGGCAGCAGTGATAAATGAATAAATAAGTGCATACATAACAATTAAATAAATATGCTGTGCTGAGTCTGTGTGAAACCAGAAAGTACATATAAGAAGATAGAAATCCTGGATATTTATCCAGGCTAAAAGCTCTGTTCAGAAAGAATGTAATCCTTCCCCTCCTGGGTACAAAGCATTTGGGTTGGGAGAGACCACAATACTGCAATTACTCTGGACTATTAGGGAACAAATTGTAGTAGGGACCATGAAGTAAACCCTGTAGGCCATGGTTAATGTTTTTCCTGAACCCTATTTGTGCAATGGGTGGAAATGTTTACCCTGAAGTGCATCCCACACTGGAAGTGCAGCTCTCATTGGGTTCCTGCTGATATGCTCCTTCCCAACTGCCTGCTAAGGGGTCTGGCTTCGCATCAGGATTCCTCCCTGCCTGTGCTCCATGGCTCTAGGGCTGACACCAGGAGATGAGGGAGATGGAACCATGGTGAGAAGCTTCCTCTGTAGCAAGTCTCTGTGCCAGAGGATCATGTGATGCTTGGCCAGATGCCAAGATTTTCCTGAAGATTTTCCAATTTTCTTGAAGGACTGGGGACAACCATGTGAAAGACGGCACGAGAGGTTGAGCAGAGATGCAGGATGGAGTCAGGGGATGTTGCATGGAGTTAAACTTGTTAAACTTGAAAAATATATAACATTATGCATGATAACAAGTGTTTTGAAAAAGCCAGATGGCTTGATTTTGAAGGAGACATTGAAGAACATTGATCTGAAAGCTCAAGAGAAAGAATTTTTCTCTGCATATGGGGTTTTTCAGAAATCTGATATTTTTCTTGGTGAAGTTCAACATCCATCACCCCCTGCCCTTTTTTTTTTAAACAATAAAGTCATTCTCATTGAAAATGAAAACTGAAGAGATTGTAGCCCCTTGTAACCAAAAAGGCCATTGCCTTCTCCAAGACAGACACTACCCGGGACATGTTTATTGTTAGTGCGCTGTTAATGGCTGTCTCATGCAATGATGATTTCGCTGATGAGCCTTTTAGTCCTGCTAGCTCCGAGGAAGATCTCACTAGGAGAGGAGAGCGGGGATCCAGGGGCACAAGAGAAAGAGGAACAGAAAGGGACAGCACAGGACACGCTCTGAGGTGTTTTCCTGCAGCCACCTCCTGTGGGTACATGTGAGATGGGTCCTGTGGCACTGAGCCCCATCCAGGAAACCGGCCAGGAGGACACTGAACTGTTGGGAGATGAACACTCACATGTGTTTTGATATGTTGAGCTAATGCGTAGTGTTTGCAGTTATCACATCTTCTGCAGGGGAAACCTCCCTCTAAGTGTCATGGCATGTGCAGCAGTACAGATTTACTACACTGAGCTTTTGGAATGTGTCTCCATTAATTTCTGCATGAATATGAGAATGCTTGACACCAACTTCAGACAGGTCTGGTAGTTTGATTAAATACGGGCTTATCTCATAAAATGCACATTTTTATACTTCATATTTACTATTTTTGAAGTCTGTAGTGGCAAGATACGCACAAATATGATTTAGAATTACTTTTTTCACCCTCAAAACTATAAGCCACTAACTATGCTTATGTCAGCTGTTCTTACTGGAAGAAGTGACGAAAGATATACGATGTTGGGGTGACAAAATATTTTCTTTTTTTAGTTTTACTTACCTACCTTTGCACCCTCCTAACTGTGGGTATTTCTACTTGTGACAGTGTTAGAGAGAAAAAACCTGTTACCTGTTTCTAACTGGAGATGGGTACTTTTCTTTAAAGGGGCATCTCTGTTCTTTAGTAAGTCCCCTCTTCCTTCCTCCTAGAAGACACCTTTCTGAGAGCTTCCTGGTTGTGCTGGGCCCCCTGTGCCCTGAACATGATGCTTTGAAGGCAAAGACCTTGCACCTGGCATGGGTAGAATCATAAAATGGGATCTCAATCACTGACTGGGACCTCAAATTCAATCCCCTGTAATCAGTAGCAGTAATGAAAATTGCTCTTTAATGTTCCATCCTTTTTTCAGCTTTAACATTAGTTATTTGCTTCTGGATCTGGAAATCTTCAAAACTGCTGAAGCTACCAGGTCAACTCCCTCTTACTTCTGATCCATGTGAAATGCTTTCAGCCTAGATGTTTTTAAAAGATATGCTGTGAGTGACAACCACTACTGAAACAGGTATTTTGGGGTGAGTCAGAGATAGCAGGTGGTGAAAGGTGTCCTCTTACCTGGCCTTGCAGAACAGAAGAGGGCATAACTCTCAGCTTTGGCCTCTCCTTTGGAGGAATTGGGCAAGATCTGCCGTTGCCCTTTGGAGTCCTAAAGTTCGTATTGTATCTCTACTGCTTCAAGTTCCCCAGAAAGTTCTCACTCCCAGTGCAGATGGATGTACTTTGTGCTTGGTCCAGTGACGTTTAATGAATCATTAAACTTACTTCTACAATAACTATTATCTGGTTTAAATATTTTACCATCTCACATCTTCCTCTATACATTTGTATGGATTTTGTTATTGCTTCTGTCAAGAGGTCTTCTTATTTCCCATGGATACTGTATCTTATAATTCTCCTTTATATTTTCATTTCATGCAGCTCTGAGAATCAAGTGGTTTTGCTGTTAATGTGAGGATGTTGCTTGACTTTCCCAAGGTGATTAATTAATAACTGGTTAGGTGGATTAAATAAATTGAGCACCATCACCCTGCCAAAGCCAAAACTCATGACGAGCACAGAAATTTCAAAGATGGTAATTTTCACTTGTGTGTTTTTGCTTCCAGTCCTCCCCTAACTGTAGCTTGGAAGGAAATATGGCAGATCTTCCTCATGAGGGATTTCCAGGCTGTTACTTGAAGGAGTAGAGAAGACTCTGGGTAGACCTTATTGCAGCCATTCAATACTTAAAAGTGGCCTACAAGAAAGATGGGGAGAGCAGGGCTTGTGATAGGACTAGTGGTAATGGCTTTAAACTAAAAGAGGGGAGATTGAGGCTGGATGTGAGGAAGAAATTTTTTATAGTGAGGGTGGTACAATACTGGAACAAGTTGCCCAGATAGGTAGTACATGTTCCAACTCTAGAGATATTCAAGGTCAGGTTGGATGGGGCTTTAAGAAACCTGGTCTAGTGGAAGGTATCTCTGCCTGTGGCAGATCATCTAGGAAACTAGATGATCTTTAAGGCCCCTTCCAACCCAAACCACTCTCTGACTGTATGATTCTGATAAAAAAGAGAAAATTAATTCTATACAAAGGAGCACCAGCTGACTGTAGACCAGTCTCTGGAAGCCTGGGAAGGATGGCTGCCCCTGGGTGTGCTTGTGTGCTGGAAACTGATGAGATAATAAAAGTTGAATGGATCTCTGCTGTTTTCCTGAGCTGGATGGGCTCTGTAGGGCGCGGTGGGAGCAAGGTTGTGCATGGGGCCCGCTGCTGGGCAGGAAGAGGAAGGAGCGGGGCTGTGACAATCTGGGCAGCCCGTGCCCTGTGCCCAGTCCATGCCCTGAGAGCAGGCTGGCACTGAGAGGGATGTCTTTTGTCCAAGCCCATGTCAGTCTCCAAGATGAGCTGCGTTCCTTCAGTGTCCTTCCACCTTAGGGCTTGATTTAATGCCTTCACTGCTTAAACTACGTGCTGCTAGCATGCTTCACTACACTTCTGACATCAATTCAGGTGATCTGACAAGAAGATATTGAGCTGGAAAGCCCAGCCATTTTTTCTGGATATTTCAGTCAGTCTAATGAAGTATATTACCTTTCCCTACAAACCTGCCCCTTTTTTGTCCCCAGTTCATCACACCAACAGTAAGGATACCACTGAGGAGGACAACAGAAACCAGAAACACCCTTCAAAGAAGATCCTCCTTGTTCCAGTTGTTGTGGTCCAGTCCTGGGCAGCAGTTTGTCGGCACTTCAACCATCTTCCTTCGTCACCCACACCGTACTCCCAGCAGACATCAGAGGCAGAGATGTCCAACACTTCACTCTCATACACACGCACAAGTATTCAGAAAAATGGGTGTTTGCTCAATGTGAGCTTGACAGCAGAAGAGGTTAATGTAGTGCTGATACAAGTCACCAAGGCAGATGAAGGAAGGTGCCGAGGTCCTGGGCTGGGGGCGTGACTTGAGGCGAGGGGTAAACCCACTGGGACACTTGGCCTCCTGCCCCCTGCCCCTTGAAGCACCACAGAGCATGTTTCTGCAAAACAAGATGAGCAAAAAATGTCTTTGAAGAGAAAATTTACAATATAAGCTGCTCTGCTTTTGCTTCCTACAAAAAAGTCAAAGAAAACTAATTTTCCATGAAAATCTCATGAAGAGAAAGATGAAAACCACAGAAAGCTTCTCAGAAAGCACATTGGAAAACAAATTTTATTTAACCTTATCTGCATTTAAAATTTTAAACTTAATATTTTTAATACACTTAAGTGCACAATTCATTTAGATTAAAGGTAAATACTGTTAAATGTCAAACATTAGTAGATTTTTTTTGTAAAAAAAATTGATTTGATGATTCAGAGCCTTGAAAAGTATATTTTTTATAGATATAGATGCAGGACTTGATACGCATAATTGCTTTTCAGCTATTTTTAGGTGATGAAGTAATTGAAAAAATTCAGCAAGTTAAATAATTATATGTAAAATAAAATTAAAGAAATTAATGGTTTATTATTTCTTTTAAAAGCATATTTTTTTTTTAACTCCAGCAACGAGTGTATTTGATCTTACACCCACTCTGATGGAAGTAAAGTTCTTTCTATCTAGTCCATGATACATGGCTGCTCTTACAGCTTCACAAATTTCAATGAGTGAGTTGTGGAAGTAGATGTTTAATAAACCAAGATCAGATTTGAAGAATGTATTGTTCTTCCTTTGCAAGTGATCATTAAATCTTCAGTCAACTGATGCTTGCTAGTTTGATAACGTAGAATGCAACAACCTACTCTGCCCTATTCCTGCTATAGATGGAAACCAGTTCATCCCTGCAAGCTAATTACAGGGTGTTGTAAAGGAGGAAGTCAGCAAACACATCCCGCATGCTTTGCCTTTCTTTCATAGCCCCATTTCACAATTCCCTTGCACATTTTGTTTTTTTAAGCTTGTTTTCCTGAAAGACTTTTAAATATCTTTTTTCTTTTTTAATTTTGGAGGGTGTGGCTTTTAAGAATGACTGAATCTGCCAGTTTATTTATAAAAATCTGCAAAGTGTAGCAATCAGTGTGTTATCTCTACATGTTTTCTGTCTGCTTTGCATCTGGTCTTTCTAGAGAGCTGTGTAGGAGAAAATCCTGTTTCCAGG
Source organism: Bolborhynchus lineola (assembly GCA_025448015.1). NCBI lineage: Eukaryota > Metazoa > Chordata > Aves > Psittaciformes > Psittacidae > Bolborhynchus > Bolborhynchus lineola. The sequence continues at coordinate 30,614 of JAOEHX010021627.1, read as the reverse complement.
AGGTTTGGGCAGCTTTAAGGATGGTTCACTCTTTCCCTAGGATGTGGTCTCCAGAGGCTTCGCTTCAGCTTCACTTTGCATATGTGTATGTAGAGATGAAAACATCTGACATCTAGAGGTAAACCACTGAGGAAGCCAAATGCAGCATAGATGTCCTCTGTGGTGGCCATGGACTATGACACCATGATTCACCTGTAGTAATGTGTCTGCAGATGCTGTGTTTGAACCATGCTGGTGGTTGTATTCCCTTGATTCAGCTTTCCCCCAGTTTATTTTGAGGACAGTGGTGTCCTTCTTGTTTGCTCTGTGTTGTGTGTCCCCCCAACCTCACCTCCTCAACTCTTGTTCGCTCTCCTAGAGCCAGGCCAATACAGGCGATGTGGCCAAAGCTCATAACTAATCACCCTCTCTGTGTGATTTTCTGTTCCAAGAATGTGCTGGGCATCATGTTGTTGTTATTATCATTAACTTGTTATTGATGCTCCTCCTGTGTCTGGGACACACTGGGCCTTGCATTAACATACACTGAGTTGTATAGTGTAAGTGGTGGCTGAACATTCTGCATAGCATTGTCAGGTTTAGTTCAGTCTTTCCTGACACAGCTGTTGAGGTAATGTAATAAGTCCTATCAGGCCTCTGCAATTCCTGGATTATCTCCTCAGAGCAGCATGCAGGCATGCAGACCCTCAAAGGGCATCTTCCTGAGGACCTATCTTCCAACTCCAGATTCCAAATGTCTTTACAAATATTTAGTTTCCTTTGCCAGCATGATCTGCTAATACCTTAATTTCATATGTAAAATGGTGAGTGCTAAAGGAGGTTTTCAGGTGTTATCATCTGACAGGTAAGCTGTAGATCTTATATACATTGAGAATTCCAGGAATATCTGCTCATTCCTGCCCTTTTTAACCACAGCCATCAGGATAACCCCTTCTGAGGATACCACCATCTGTTATCTACAACTGCTTGGGACTTATAACAGAAAGCTGCTGTGCTTATTGCTTTCCTATATGTCTGTGGCCCTGTACTTGCTGCCAGATGCAACTACTGGCAATAACCATCTCATCACAGGTACTTCTGCAAATGGTACCTATTACTACTTGCCCAAGTGTTATGCTAGCAGCTTTCTCCACAGCTTTTATATTATTCATCATAACATTTTTTGTGTATTTTCTTTGGATTTTGACGCTATTCAGTGTTGATACATTGGTGTTTTACCTGAACCTGCAAAAGCTACCTTTTGTACAGACTGTATCTGGGCTACTCACTCAATGCTTATCTCCACAAATTCTTCACTTGTGCCTTTTTATATTTATATTAAAATACTTTTATTTATAAAACAATTGCAATTTATAGCTCTAACAGGCTTTGTCAATTCCTATCTAAAATTGTGGTTACTTTCTAGAGCTGCCTTCTAGGGACATTTCTATCTTTTTCAATGCATCTTCATGTTCTGAATACATAATTTATGATGAGATCCTTCTAGATGATATCCCTGCAGCAGCTGTGAAACTGATGATGCTTGCAAAGATTTGAGTTTCAAATGTTTAACTGTCATTAATTTGAAGATTATAGTCAGTGAGCTTTGCAGATTATAATGTATGATGCAATTACATTCTACTAATGTAATATATCTAATTTTTAATAGATTATTTGTTTTTTATTTCTAGTGCTTGAAAAGAAAGGGATTTATAATCTTAAATGCTAGGTCAGGTGGGTTAATTTACTTCTGTGGTTACAGTGGAAGCACCCTCTGTCCAAACTTTCCTGTCTGTGGGATTTCACTTAGTCAAGCAAAGAGAATTAGTCTGAAGCAATCAAAGCCACCTCAGATAAATGTAGTCATTTAGGCACAGTTTTTCCCTAGATGCCCGTGTGGGCTAGCTGATTTGGGGCACTCCAAGATGCCTACTTTCTGTACTGTCTCCCTGTGTCTGATTCCCCTCAGAAGCAGTGGAGGTAACAAGAGGAGAGACAGACAAGGGTGCCCACCTGTGGCTTCCTTCACACCTGCAAAAGCAGGGGGGTTCTCAGACATGCTCACATTTGGTGCTGATGAACTGACTGTAGGAGGAAAACCTCCTCCCAAAGACATTCCTTTTGAAGCTTCTCACTTGGACTTCCCACTGCAGCCTCCTTGTTTGGGCATGATTCCACACCAGCCTGGGATCTTTGGGGACTGAGTGGAGCAGACAGAATCCTCCAGCCGTTTGCCCTGACCTGTCCTGCACTGCACTTGTCTGCCTTTAGTGGGCTTGCAGACCTGCAGCAGGCCAGTCTCTGCAGTTAGCATCTCTACAGCTTTGGAGAGAACCCTTTTGTCCCATTTTTGCTGGCTTTATGTCACCTGGAGTGGGAAGCTGCACTCAGTCCTCTCCTCTGACCTTTAGTGGTTATTCTGTAACTTCCCTGAATAAAAAAAGGGATTTCATATAGTCCACAATAACCAGCTCTAATAACCAGTAGGTTTTTTCACACCTACTGAAAGGCAACCTTGCTGTCTATTGGTGGTACTTTCTCCAGCTTCTCTAGAAGACACTTTTTTCCTACAGTCCCACCTTGGACCATGATCCTTCAGTTTATTACAAACTTTTCTTACCGTTTTACTACCAACTGAGAGAATCAGGAAAAATCCAATATCCCTTCTATGCTGGTAGAGATTTTTATTATTTATAGATACAGTTCTATCTCTGCTTGGAGGAACACTGTAATATAGAATAATAGAATGGTTAGGATTGGGGAGGGCCTTAAGATCATTTAGTTCCAACCTCCCCGCTATAGGCAGGGACACCTTCCACTAGACCAATTTGCTCCAAACCCCATTCAACCTGGCCTTGAACACTGCCAAGGATGGGGCAGCCACAACTTCTCTGGGCAACCTGTGCTGCTGCCTCACCATCCTCACAGGGAAGAACTTCTTCCTTATATCTAATCTAAATCTCCCCTGTTTAATTTTGAAAAGTATTATACAATATATTGCACCAAATTCCCTGTTACAGACAACAAACACTTTCACTCACATTAACTTACATGAAAGTAAAATGAAAAATACTAAGTAATCTATTAAATGTCTTATATTTCACAATTATGCTTCAAACTTTCAGATGCAGCAGCACTAAAAACTCAAGAGAGTAACCAACACCGCCAGAAAGCCCAGCAATGGGGTGTCTCTGATTTCTGACACAGATGATTCATTGGTTTCTCACCCATCAGACTCCTAACTAGGTGGAGTATCACTGACTTTGATTCTGAAACTTACGTGCTCCCTGTCCTTAGAGACATATGTTAAAAGCAGGATAAACACTTCTCTGAAATGTGAGATATGAACTGTGGTCTTTGATGAAGGCCATGCCATGGAGAGGTAGCTGAATACTTCATAATAAGACCTCCCTGGTCATTTAGAAAAGCATCACAGCTGAGAAGTAAGAAACTTGCCGTTTCTGAAAGCTTTTGACCTAAACAAGTTTTCTTCTCCCTAAGGTGGGTTGTCTTGGTGGTGGCAAGACAGGAGAGAGAATGGCCTCATCTGCCCTTCCATGTGCCACTGGGCATCTTCCAACCAGTCACCTTAAGGGAAGTTCAGTCATTTTTTTCCTTCTAAGAGTATTACAACAGCTGGATGTAGATACAGCTCGAAATTAGCATACTGAATTCAAGTCTAACTCTGATTTGCATAAGAAGTTCAGAGAGAATTCAATAAATGCCATACACATCCTCAGAAAAAACTTGTTGAGATTTAATTGGATTGAACAATAATTTTATCTGGTGTTCATTGTATTCAACATTCCAGCAGTGTATTCATTTTTAATTGACGGAATTAATTTTGTAATTGTTATCATTTGGTTATTCTGGAATCCCACTGGACTCCCATTTTTCTGTATATATTACCTGCTCTGTTTGTACCTTTTGACATCATTGTAAAAACAGCATGCCAGGCAGTTCTGCTTTTTATTTATTGTATGTATTCAGCTCTGTCAGACACCATGCTGGAAATCAATACACTATTAAAAAAAGGGGTTAATTACTGTGTTTATCTTTCTCCCCCTTGGATGCTGGAGAAAATTTCCTGATATGAGGGGCTGGAGCTACGGTTGCAGCTGCACTGCACTACTCTGCGCACCCTTGTCTTGCAGGTGACCTGACCTCTGCAGTCTTGCTTCTCCTTCATTGGCATGCCTTTCATCCAAAAGTGCAGTGGCCGCTGTGACCGAATGCCTCTTCCTTTCACATCTGCTAGTAGGTTTGCACATATAGTGATACCACATGCATTAAATGCTTAAACCGATGTGCAAATATTAATAGACCAATGGGCTTAACACTCAACCAGAATTGCAGCTGGCTATTCTGCCTATTTTTAAAACTGAATGAGGAGTGAGACAAAGCTGTTTCTCAGTGACCTGCCCAAGCCCATGCAGCCTGGCACAGAGGAACTAGAGATAGAACGCAGGAGCCACTGGGTGGAGGCTCCATGCTGCTGGCAGGAGCATGGGTGGGAAATAAGCTTGGGGGAGCAGGCTGCACTGAGGGGTGGAGGGAAGGAAGGAGCTGAGCCTTGCCTTCAGCCCTCTAGAAGCCTGTGAATTGCTGGGAGCTTCTTTCTGGGATGACACAGGATAAGGGGTGATGGGTTTGAGCTGAAAGAGAGGAGATTTGGGCTGGATGTGAGGAAAAAATTCTTGATAATGAGGGTATTGAAATAATGGCACAGGTTGGTGTGACCACTGGGTCTTGTATTGAACTGGTGAATCCCACCAGGATCTGAATGTCACAGGGTTCAAAACATTGCTGGGGAAGGGCGAGGGAGAAGAGATGAGCTTTCTTTATAGCAGCTCAGGAGGGCTTTGGGCAGGTATCTCTAGCAAGAATAACTTACGTAGAAGACCATTTCCACCTCCCTTGGACGTGGCAAAGGCTGAGATCACCCTTAGCAGTACTGCATTTACCCAGTAGATAGAACAGATCAACAGCAACTGTTCCCATTATTGCTTACCAAATGCAAGTTCCTGCTATAGCATTTTATTGTTATTGCCATTATTACCATACTGCATGTGAGACTGAATTTGTCAGAAAATATAATCTAGCTTGTTAATCACCTCATGTCCAGTCTTCTGGAATCAAGTTGTCTAGAAAGAGAGGACCTTTCAAGATTACAAATCCTTCCCCTGATTTTATTGTGGACATGGTAGTCTACAGCACACTAGTTACAACTAATAATGATTTAATATTATTAGCTAAGTATTTTATACAACAATAAGATGTAAATATGATTAATATTTTAATAGCAAACAAAAAAAAATAATCATTGCTACTTTTAATCATCTCAAACCTAAATGATCTTTCCTTGATGTGAGAGTTTTATCATTTTCAGTCCCAGTAAAAGGAACTGCTCATGAAGTTCTTCCCTCTGTGAACTTTGTTTTGTTATTGTTTTGTGATTGTTTCCAGCAAAACACTCATGGAGTTAAATTACAATCACTGACCCATGGTAGCATGTTGAATGTAATTGTTGTGTGAACAGACACCCCCCCACACGGCATGGTTGCGCTTTTCTTAATGCAAGTCAATCCTCACCCTCTACATAATTATAATATGTAATATCCAGATGAAAAATCTCAATTAGTTTTGTTAGAAGTAGATATCAATCGATATTATATTTTAATATTATATTATATTCTTATCCCTATTTAACAGAGAAATTATTTCTGAGGTTTGCTGTTCTTCCTAATGATTTTCAGGGATAAAGCCAGCTGACCTGTAAGACAGGAGTTATTGCAGAGTACAGCTGCCTAAGAAGTGACCTTACAATATCCTCTCTGTCAAAGTCTGCATTAAGCAATATCAACATTTACACAAGAGAAGTATATTCAGCATCAAATATTAAGCACGACTGCTGTGGAACGATCAACAGTGGTGCCAGGAGCGGGTGCATTCCCTGCACCTGCCAGCTATGCTGCTCTGAGCATCTTAGCACCCATGGCTCCCCTCTGCATTGGGGTGCCTTTCGCACCCCAGCTGTCTCTGCTGGGAGCACGAAGGCAGGGGCTGGTTACCCCTGAAGCTCCTAGGATGCAACCCTGAAGCCCCCCAGGCTTTCCAGTAGCATCTCTGGGAGTGAAAGTTTGGGTTTGGGTTTGGCTTGGTTGTGTTGTTGAGGACAGACCCCTTGTGATGGCCTAAACTCTCAGTATTTAAAGGAGAGATTTAAATAAAAATAAAAGGCCTGACAAGAATAATTTAGAAAATACAATTTTCATCTGGATTCCTTGTTTTAAGACAGAATTTCAAAGTATATTAAAGGGTTTGTTTATGTGAAAGAACCTGAGATACCTACCTCCAGTTGCTGCCTCCTTGTTCCACATGATCCCCAGTACAGTCTGGCAAAAGGTAAAAGGACAGAAAGATAGGAAATCTTCTTTTTCCCCAAATTTACATGCTTCAGATTTTTTTCCTGCCTCTGATATTAATTGTTTTTCTTTGTCCTTCTCAACATATTTTTCTCCTTTATCCTCTACTTTTTCCTCCATTAGTTCAGTGGTCTGGTTTGCACGGCTGCTGACAGCTACTCTTTGGTGTCTTTACCAGGTGTGTTGACCTGGTAAGCTCTGCAATCCAGGACCTGCAGAGAAGAATCATTAAGAAAAACTTTAAGAGATGTGCAGAAGTGCACAATGCTGCCTGCTGGTGGAGTTCTGTTCTGGACAGAGGCTTCCCCATCTTGTGCAGTGATGGGCACTGTCTGTCAGCTACACCACATGAATGTGGATCCTTTTCTGCCCTCCTTTCCCAAAGAGCATTCTGCATCCCCTCCTTCATGAGGAAGCAGAATCTGTAAAAGCACCCCAAAACCACCTGCCACTGTCTGCAAACTGCTCGCCTTTTCATTTTGAAAAACCTGATGGATAGCCAGGACGAGCACACTTCTTTGAAGGTCACTTCACAGATCTGTGTAAGCAAAGAAACACATTTTAAACACAGCTCGGTAAATGCACAGGCTACCTAAACAGCTACAAATTTAGATGTACCATCTCCTCTCCATCTGCTCCTCCCTAGATGTGCACACACCCCACACTATTGATCTTGAGCTGTTGATGTCTGAAGAAAGCCCCTTGTGCTCTGTTCCCTCCAGCTGTGCCTTCCCTTCCCATTATAAATCCTGCTTTCTACAGTAGTTTTTAAAAGGTTTTCTGGTTTGTTTTGCTGTCCCTCCTGGTGTCCCTGTGGTTCTCCAGTGCTCCCACCTCTTCTGGCTGCAGGCAGGCAGGAATGGGCAGGAGTGTCTTGGGCTGGTGGCCCTCTGCCAACCATCAGTTCAGGGAAGCTCCTGACTGCACTGCGCAGTGCAATTATAATTCCACTTATGTCCTCAGATAAACTGGCAGTTTGGCACAGACCTGCTCCAAAACTGTCAGCATGTCAGTGCCCAAGAACAGCTCCGTCCCCTTGGTGTCTGGCCCAGAGACAATGGAGTCTCCAAGACAAAAACTGCAGGTGCTGCTGTGAGGAGACGCCCGCCATGGGATCCCTTGGAGTGACTGGGATGGGGTTTTACTCCACTGTGCTGTGTTCTACTGCACAATAGAGCTTCCCTGACATGCTGTATTCGTGCTGTTCTATCTTGTGATAAGCTGTTATTAAGTAGAAGAAAAGGCTTAGGTGACAGTTTTTTATTTTTATGCTTATTTCTGATATCCATTGATGAATTAAAATACTACTTTTATGGAGATATGGAACATATGTACATGAAAAATGAATACAAAATAAGTTCGTTATTATCAGTGTTATTACAATGAATACTTAATTAACTCATCATACCATCACACTTGCAGTGAAATGCTCTCACTGATTATAAAGTGCTAAATCCCCATTAAGTGATACAAATGACAAATGAACACCTACGGACATACATATGACAGCCACATCAATAAACAAGGAATTAACTGTCTCTAAACTATAAAAAGAATTCTTTCTTTCAAAAAAACTATTTCTTCTCTGTCATTTCTTAATTTTTCTGATGCCGTCACACCACTCGGAAAAACCTTGAGGAATTTTGGCAAAAGAGACAGCAGCCTTTATTAAGTGCTTTACATCCATGATGCCAGACTTTGTACTGTTTCCATTCATAGTAGTAAAATTTGTAAATACTCAGAACATAATTTTACTTGAAAAATAAATGCAAAATCATAGATCCTGATCATAGGGGTAGGAACCATACGGCAAAATTAGTACTGAGGAGCAGCTGCTAAAAATGAAGATATTTACTGGAGTTCAGCTCCATTGCCAGCACTGGTGTGAGTGGGAACAGCTCTCCCAGCTGGCCCTCCACACTCAGCTCCTTTTGTGACAGACCTCCAGAACAGTAACCTCTTCAAATTACCAGCTTCAAAGACTGTAGAAAACAACTGGTAGAGTTACCTCTACTTTACTGGCTCCCAAATCTGGGAAAACAAAGCTAAAAGAAAATGGATGAGTTATCACAATTCCTATCAAAAATATATATATAAAAAGGTGCAAGTACCATTAAAAGTGCAAACACCTCCCAAACCCCAAAAACCACCCACTTTTCTATGAAGATGGACTTTGCTGTGTGAAAACAGGCATTTCTGATCACAGGAGTTTGGTTTGACAGAGTCTGGGGCTGTGGACAGATGGAGCAGCACCATGCACTTCGGTGGCATTGTTCTGCAGGGCTGACAAGGAATGTCAAACATTAGTATTTCAAAAGCCTTTCAGACCTAAACCCTAATTATCCAAACCCCATTATTTCCTCCTTGGAAAATGTTTACAGGGCCACAGATTACTAATGAACAGTTTATTTTCAGGCTGCTCTTTTAAGCAGGAACCTTGCCTTCCTTGTGGTCAGCTGTGAGCTTCTCTCAGGAGGGATCAGCTACAACAGGACCCACCTGCCACACCAAGAGTAAGCCAAGTAGTATAACCAAGGGCAGTGTTATGATGATGATGATGATGATGATGATAGTTTTCACCAAAAGTCTCACTAAAGGGTCAAGAGCACTAGCAATGACAAGATGACTGGAGGAAGCTATAATTTCTTCCATTATAGGAATTCACATGTGAATTGAGTAATGGTTCTGTGTAAGACTTGACTTTACTTCAGAACATGTACTAATAATGTGAAATTTCTCCCAGGCTAAACTTAAGGGAGTTCTCCTTGGGGACAGAAAGCTTATCTCACTTGCCATGTAATCATAGAAAATGAATAAATGCCCCTGTGCTGTATGACCCAGAAAGGAAGGAGAAAAAGGAGCTTTCACTATTTCTCAGTACCTAGATCATTGTAAAAGGTGTGTGTGCATCTTAGGCTGAGCTTTGGAGCTGATCTCATTGCTGCAAGAAAAATGTGGAAAAGAGCAGCAAAGGGACTGCATTTTGGGAAGGAAGTGAAGTTGCAGCTAAATACAAAAGAGTTTTCCAGTAGCTGGCTGTAGCTGCTGCAGCTGATTGCTGACAACATCATACTTCCAGGGGTTTGGTGTCTTTAAACATATCACTGTGCTGGTCATAACTGGAGGACTGTTGTGGACAGAGGAGCAGCTGTGGTGTGTGGCTAGGCTGCATGAACCCCTGACCCCACGATAACCTTTGCTAGCTGATGCTGTGGAGGAGTGTTAAGTAGCCCCAGCAGGCACCTGGAGATGGTGCCACCAGTGCATCCTCACCTCTGTCTTGAAGTGAAGCATCGTGTCTTCATATAGACATCCTTTAGTTTATGGTAGTAACGGTGAGTTGAATTGTTTGCACCTCAGAAAACCTTATGCTGGTGAGCCCAAGCAAGGATGGGATCTGCACTGTGTGCTGTGCTCTGGCTAGAGTTCCAGCCAGTCCTCCATTGCATGGTGCCCTCTGCATCTGGAGGGATGTGATATTGTCTATGATCCCTTTCTTCCTTATCTCGTTATGACTCTCCAGTAAAAGGTATTTTAATCAAATACTTTACAGGGTTGATTGCCTTTCTTAATGGGAGTTACAACAGTTAGCACTGCTGCATTGCATTCATGAACAATTAGCCACTTGCATACTGAAGCCCATCTACTGTGCTTTGCTAGAACATGGTGGCTTCTGTGCAGACATCTCAGGAGAGTGATATTCGTCCCAACCAAGTCCCCAGGCTAGGAAACCAAGGAGCTGATGGCTACTGGCATGTTTGTGCTCAGCTCAGTGCTCGTCTTTGAGCTGGGAAAGGATCTTTCTTTGGGTTTCTGGCTGTCAGACAAGCAAAGGAAGGATAACATCATAGAGTTTCTCATCCTCAGTATTTCTGTTTACACATTGGCTCAAAGAAGAGGAAGATGGGAGCAGCCGATATGTTTTATCAAAGTGAGCTGTCCCTTACTGGCTGCCTGACCCTCAACAAACTGTCATCTCTCTGGGTCTAATCTGACCTTTCTAGATGTTCAAATAATACATCCACCTCAGTCTCAGCGTTCACAGGTTTGATTTGCATGGAGTGTCAGCTCCTGCTGCTTTCAGTTTTTGCCCTACATTTTCTTGCACATGTAAGAACAGATCTACGAGAGTGTTTGTTTACTGATGACTGGCTCTGTAATTTAGTCTGTTTTCTCCTTGGGAAAAAAACACTTTACAGATTAACAATCATGTTAACAGCTTCTGTTGCGTATATTAAAGTACATCACTCTTGTGGTTTCACAATTCTACCATAATACCCGTATGCTGACAGATGTGAAGAGCAGGCTTTGATGTTGATTTGTTTAGATTTTCTAAAATTGAATTTCTTGCTCATGAGAAAAAAGAAAGTTTTTTGTTGTTTTTATTTTTTACACCAGATCAGAATCAAACATCTGTGTATCTCTAGGTCTAGATGATGGAGCAAGTCCTCATTCTTCCAGCTTATTTCAGTTCTATGGTTGATTTTGGGAGCACTCCTACCATAAGACAGCACTCAGAAAAACAGCATTTTCTGAAGTGGGTTGTGGGTGGGTGGTGATGGGAGGATGCAATTCAGGAGCTCCCCAGGGTTTGCTGTGCGGGTGTGGGTAGAACCCAAGGCAGCAGAGCAGAGAGGGTGGATGTCCTCTGACCACAGAACTCTGCTCTGTTCTGGACAGCTTGAAAAGCAGTGAAGAAGGGATCTGGGCAGGGACACCAGCACTGGAGAAAGCCCTAGGTGCTGTAGATGATGGAATGGCAGTCCTGTACTGAAAAAGCTATTCTGAGCTGTTTATCCTGAGAAAACTGGTGATGTTAAACCATTCAGCCATCTCCATGCAATGGAGTCCATGTAAATTTAACACAACATCCCAGGTCTGTAGTCAAAAAAGGGGACAAGAGAGGAACTTGAAGGCTCACAGGCAGGAGCCTTTCAGCAGCACCAGCTGTGACCTGGATAACCCCAGGTATAACAACATTCATCCCAAACTGGAATATACTGCTATTGTGGAGGAAGTTAACGTAAGCCTCTTACACTGGAGCTCTTCCCATCCATATCCCTGTTATAGCTGTGCTCCTGAAGCCTTGCATTGTACACCAGGGTGCAGCACCCCCCTCCACAACATGTGGGATAGATTTCAAGCCCTGAGGAAGACAGTGCCTGTCCCCAGGGCAGTGCTTCTGCCCACAGATGTGGTGCAAATCCAGCCCCTCTGATGACTCCCTTCCAATAGCTGGGCCAGGAATCCTTAACTGTAAGTCCATTTGTAGACCCTGTGCTTCTGTGCTCTTGGTCATGCCTTGATGCTGCAGCTTTTAGTCACATAATAAAACATACTCTCTTCAGTGTGAACTATACTAGAGTGCTGTTTGAAAGCTAAAGAATTTGATGGAAAAACTTTTAAAGGCTTTCTTAAGATATTTTTATGTCTTAGCACATCCTGACAGATGTGGTGCTGTATAATTCAGAGCTTTGAGTAATCTGGTCCAGTGGAAGGTGTCCCTTCTTATGGCAGGGGGTTTGTAATGAGACAGTCTTTAAGGTCCTTTCCAACCCAAACCATTCTATGATTCTCGAGAAATCCTAAAGATATAATTTAAATATAGGTCTCAAACCTGCTACTGCCAATTACACCTGTCATTTGGGCTGTAGATAACCAGGCTTCTTGGCTGCTCTACCTTTCTGAGCTATTCTAAGTGCTTCTGTGCTTATTTACAAATGGGTCCTTCCCAATTTGATGGAGGCAAGGTACCCCTGTCCATGCAAATAATATGACAGCTGTGAAGAGAAGAAATGGCAAAATCAGTAGGACTGCAAAACATTTTTATGAAACAAATTGATCTTTGGTGAAGATATGTGCATGGGTACCCACACACACTTCCAAAGGCACACACTTGTCATTACAAATTTGCCGATGTGTCTTTTTGAAGAGGAGGTTTCCATGGTTCTGGTGCTCATGAGAAAGCCTTTCCTTGCACTCCCCTGTACCCAGGCAATGTCAGGCTGTCTTGTGCCTCTGTCACCACATTTTGCACAAGCAGGATGCTGCCTGCTTGTCCCTAGCCTGGTGGTATACCCATGTACATCCTCCCCCCATCCATCCCTGTGTTCCAAAAGCTGCCAGAGACAGGGAGCTGCCAGAGAGGAGACTGTAGCCAGCACTGCTCAAGAGCTTGGTCCTGGGCACTGATAATCCTTTTCTTTCCACCTTTTTTCCCATACTCATTTGCTCTCTTTTCTGCAAGGGCTGAAAAATGGAAATGTGATGCTCAGTGATAGGCAGCATTTGCTAAAGGTTGAGGATAAGGAATGGGAGGAGGTTATGGACCTCTGAACATCCGTTACTGGAAATGCATTTGCTTGTTCCTTCTTCCTGCTTTTTTTCCCTTTCTGATCACTTTCAGGCACAGCAGAAGCTCTGCACATCTGTATTCATGCACTGTCCATTGATAACTTGAGTTGGAACTTAGTCTGAAACTACAGTCACTGCTCACTGCTGCCCTGTGAGCACGGCAATGAGGCAGAAGACTGTAGGAGATGGGATGGAGGAGGTATGCCTGACCCTGAGTTACTTCAGTTTTTTTCTGGGGTGATCAGTTATTGCTAGTTCCTTTCTGATTCTCCTCTCTTCACAATGATGATCCTCAGGTAAATGAAAGTGCCATCACAGACATGATAGAAATGATCCCACTTCTCAGGCTGCAAAGTGAGAAATCAGCTCGATGAGGACTACTGAAGTACATAAAGCCAAGGGTTCCTCCTGCCCACACATACTTCTGCTCAGTCTTCTTTCTTCTGTCCTGAAGGCAGCAATGTTGCTTCCAGTTTGTTGCACACTATTTTTAAATTAAAAAAAAAAAAAAAAAAATAGAGAAAATAGAGAAAAAGAAAAAAAAAAAAAAAGAAATCCATTTAGCTATCACGATTTCTTCTCCTTTGGTGGGATTTCTAAGTATGGTGATACGCATTATTCAGAAGCCAGGAACTGCTTATCTTGACCTAGAAGGATTTGCCATACAGAAACATCACTTGAGCTGCCTTCACGCATGGCTGGGAGACAGGGGTGTAAGAGCCCTTAGCATTGGGCTTAGTCTGGGAAGCCCTGGTCCCCCCTCCCCACCATGCTGTGGAAATCTCTTGTGCAGGAGCACTGGTCCTCTGCCACCCCTGTCTGCCTGCTGCCTGAGGCTATGATAAAAGTCCACACTGTCCCTGCAGCTCCTGCTCTACCTGCTGCAGGCACCCTGGAGCAGAAGGGCTCAGTGGAAAGCTCTGCACTCCCATAGTGGGCCAGGGTCACATCCGTCCTCTCCGGAGCCAGTGGAGACACCTCTGGGGTGAGTGCCAAGCCCAGCTCCATGCAGGGAAAAGAGCCTGTTTCATGTCTCCAGGCAGGATAGCCCGCTCCTCTGAGCACAAACCACCAACCCAGGTGAATTTTACCTCCCCATCACTCTCAGCAGTGACAGTCAATCTCTGCAGCTCTGCCATGGAAATGTACCTTTTTTTGCCCCTCCTATTTGTTTGAGAACCCATACCCAAGCAGCTTCTATAGCAGTTCTGTCTTTGCTGAAATTAAATTCAAGAGTAGAAAGATAAAGGCAATGTTTGAGGAGAGGGGCTGATGTGAAGTGATTGGTCCCCATGGCTGACATGCTACAGATCTGGTGGAGAAAGATGTTCAGAAACAAGATTCTTGGAAAGAGAGGAAAATATGAAAGTAAATAGAGAAACCAGCTTTAGAGATCTATGGGCTTTGTCTGTGTTTTTCCACTTTTTTTTTTTTTTTTCTCCTAAAATTCTTGGATATAATGATATAAGGAGTAAGAAAAAAAGTGACTGAATAAAGATACGGAGGTAATTCAAGACTGCGCCAGCAAAAAAAAAGCCTACTACATGCGTCAGTTGTTCTCTACTACTTATGAAATGCACTGTTATAATAAACATGTTGCAAAATGCCTGACAACTCTGTTAGGTTATAAATATGTGGTAGCTTTCAATAATGCTCTTCGTGTTATGTCAAGATAGCACAGTAAATAACTTACGTTTGTCTAGTGTTTATGCAGTAGCTGAAACTGTTCAGATATGTTATATGAAAGTAAAAATATTAAATGAAGAGGAAAAGTAATTCCAGAGTAAACTATATCATGATAAAAAGAATCAAGGTTTCAGTAATAATACTTAATGAAATCAGAAGACAAGTGTGCTCATGTGTGAAAGATACAGAGAGAGCTGGGGAAAGCAAGCCTAAATACCTCTATTTTGTCTCATCCCTTAGAATTTCAGGAAGAGAAGAAGCTGTTGGATTCCTGTCCCCAGCATGCAGGAAAGGGAGGTTGGGTGCTGTGGCATGTGCAGGAGTGTTTATTGCAGGAAGATACCTACCAAGTTAATTACAAAGATGGGGTCTCCCTCCTCCATGCCGATGACTGGTCCCTGGCCTCAGAGCTTCTCTGGCCCTCACTGCCCTGGCCATGCTGCCCAAAGGGAGCCCTGCCATGTGTGTGGATCAGCTGTGTTCATAAGCAGCCAGAGGTTATTCCTGCAGGGAAGACAGATTATTAAACCTCAGCTGGTATTCACTGTGGTCCCTTTTTTTCATCAACTTTCCTCTCCAATATTGTATTTCTTATTCTTATGGGAAAATGGTGCACTATTTAATAAGAAGAACAGGTTGCTTCAATACACCTGAGTATTGATGATTGACTCTCAGGCTTTTTTTAATAATTCAACTGCAAGTTAGGCCCTGTGTATCCAAAGCACACCTGAAGAATGCCCCAGAGAAGAAAATTGAGTTTGAAGACTTTCATGTTGAATGCTGGGTGGTGAGATACTCCTTCCAAGCCAGCTGGGATCAAATCCACCAGCCTGTCACAGAAAAAGGTGGTTCCACCTGGGTCTCAGATCATTTACTGACCAGGTGCTAAACCAAGGAACAACATATAGCAAGTGAGCAATAATAACCAACACATGCACTACAGGCAGAGTGTGGCAAGGAAAAAGATAGACCTGAAGCACAGCTTTGACCAGACTGAAAAGTTTTGTGTGTGGACCATACTTATCGCCTTGTGTTTGAATCTGACTCCTCCAGAGACAGCAGATTTTCTCCAGGACTTTTTTCTAAGCTGTGTTTAGCATAGGCATGTGAAACCTTAGTGAGCCAATGTTAGCCAATTGTTCCTGCCAATGTTCTGTCTTTGCTGACTTCTGGGTTGGTTGCAGTGGAGCGAATCCTGATATAGAGGAGACAAAGCACACAGTAAAGCTCTACTAACATCTCCCAGTGGTACTTCTCATGAGGAGCTGCCTAAGGAACAACTGAACACATGAGGCATGTCTGGCAAGTGGCACCCTTATTAGTAATCTCCTCCTTGGATGTTAGGCCAGCAGAATTTTCTGGATGTTGTTCCAACAGCAGGAGATGATGATCCTCCACAACACTGACGGAGTTGTGAATGCTCTCTGTAGCTACAGCTGCAACCCACCGTTCTGTCCCTTGAAGAAAAACATTGGCTTGTTGCTCTTCTCCTGTCTGCTTTTGGGTGCATCTGCTGATAGTGCATGTTTCCTGCTGCTCCAGAAGTGATGTAGAAGTGACTGTTTTAATATAGGTTTTCGAGACTCTTCTATAAAAAGACAAGGTTTCTGCCGACTTGTGCAATTTTGCACTTATGTGTTTACATGAATTTCACAAGCAAGGCAGTGCAGCAAACTAGAATAAAACAAGGGAAAAGGATGGCCCACAGGCCAGGGTCTGGTTTATCCCATCAAATACATAGAAGCAATCTTCATATTGGCTTAGGGGAACTAACAAATACTGGTAACTGAGGGAATAAGCAAACTGCAGGCAACACATGAAGAAAACAAGGATGGATGTTTCAAGAATGCAACAGAGACGATACATCCTGAAGGATTAAGGGAAAATGATTGTTTTATCTTTTCTGACATTAACAGCACAAGCATACACACATGCACCATATCCATTAGCTAACTGGAATTTATTTCTCATCCGTGTTTTTCTACAGGTGTTGAGTCTCTTCCCAGGTTCTATTAAGTCCCTGGCAAAGTTTCCCTCGAGTTCAGCAATAAATTAGACCCTTTATGAATTACATACCCCTGATGCCTCCTCAGAAAAATAAAACATTAGCAGGATACAGTGCTGTGTTTCTGCAGCCAGGAACTCTAACAACCACTCACTTTGTCATCACTTCAGCTGCCAAAATGCACCCAATTATCACTATCAGGATATGTAAATCACCAAAACCAGGTGTATTCTTGCTCTTTTTATTCTAGTACTTTAAACCTCAGTTTAATGTATTGTTTCTAGTTATGTAGAAAGAACAAGGTTATAGCAAATCCAAAATGCAGTTATTTGTAGCAAAGAATCATACAGTTTAGGAGGAATTAAAATGTTGGTGTTTTGGTTTTTTTCTTTATGTTGATGTATTTTACATTGACATTGCACTCAGAGCATTTAAAAAGATGACAGCCTGAAAGTACATACATTCTGGGAGTCAACTGAACTGTTTACTGTGAGATATTACACAGCCTATTACACAGCCATTTGTATGTTTTCTTCTGTTTGTCCAGAAATAGAGATTGGTTGTTGCCCCACTAAAGACTTAAATTTTCTCATGAGAGAAACTGGAAGGTAACATCTCTGGAGGAACCTCTATTAGGGAAAGGGAAGTCTGAAGGAGACTGTGTTTCTGAATTGTTTCAAGGGGCTCTTAAGAAATTCAATGACCCTTTATGTGCTGATGCCCATCTTCATCCCCATTATGTCCTGGATCTTTCCTGCCTCTACAGTTCTCTGTAAATAAACACAGAATAAAAGGGTCAAAACTTGATTATTCTGATACCCTTTACATTTAGTTCTTCCCCTGCCTGGTCAGGCTTCATCTAGGACTGGACAGTTTTAATCTGTTGTTCTATCTTCAGTATAGCACTCCATGCTAGTGGTTGAAACTCCTTTGTGGCTGAGGCTAGAATGGCCTTAAATTTGAAATCCTATTAGGAACAGTTGAGCTGATCAGGTGAAGGAGCCCAGGCTTGAAAAAAAAAAAACAACAGGCAAAGCAGCACAAAACAGGAGAGAAAATGGGGAAGCTGGTGGAACACAGCAAAAAAATGCATTTGGGCAAAATAAAGTAATCAAGAGATGTCACTGGAAAAAAAAAAAAAAATAGTATGTCCAAATAATCGTCCAGAAATGATTCAGATCAGCCCTGCGGAGAAGGACTTGGGGGTGCTGGTCAGTGAGGAAATGGACAAGAGCCAGCTTCACTATGAGCTCACAGTCAAGATGTACAGCTGCATCCTGGACTGCATCAAAAGGAGTGTGACAAAGGAGGGGATCCTGCCCCTCTACTCTGCTCCCATGAGATCCCATTTGGAGTACTGTGTACAGTTCTGGTGTCCTCAGCATAAGAAGGACATGGAGCTGTTGGAGCAAGTGCAGAGGAGGGCCACGAGGGTGATTAGGGACTGGAGCACCTCCTGTGTGAAGGCTGAGAAAGTTGGGGCTGTTCAGCCTGGAGAAGAGAAGGCTGCGTGGAGACCTCATAGCAGCCTTCCAATATCTGAAGAGGGCATATAGGAATGCTGGGGAGGGACTCTTTATTAGGGACTGTAGGGGTAGAATATGGGGTAATGGGTTCAAACTTAAACAGGATAAGTTTAGATTGGATATAAGGAAGTTCTTTACTGTGAGCGTGGTGAGGCACTAGAAAAGAAATGGTGAATGCTCCATCCCTGGCAGTGTTCAAGGCCAGGTTGGACAGAGCCATGGTTTAGTGTGAGGTGTCCCTGCTCATGGCAGGGGCAGTTGGAACTAGATGATCTAAAAATCTTTTCCAACCCAAACCATTCTATGATTCTATGATTCTATAGTTATCAGGCATAAAAGAGAATAAAGAATTCAGTATTCCACAAAAACATTTTACTATAATATGACTGCAGTTTTAACATAACAATGTTTCTACCTAATAGTGTAGAAAAAAATAGAAGTATTTTCTACATTTCAGCTGTTTTGAAGAATATGCAGAGGAGAGGTAATCATGGGTTAGAGAGGAAAAAGTCATTCCTTCTGTCATCAGTGACTGAGAGATAAATGTATTTTCAAAACAGCAATAAGGTAAAAAAAAAAGTTTGTATATGAGCACTAGAACTGCTCAAATTGTTTCCTGACCTCCTGTTGGCTTTAGATAAACTGGCATTTGGGGAGTCCTGAGAAGACATGAAAAAAAATCCAACATGTCAGAACAGAGCAGACAGGACTGAGGCAAGGACTGGTCAAAGAAAATGTTGGTCAGCAAGAGCCAGCCTTGCTCCCATTTGACTCAGAACAACCTAGTTTTGACAGTGAAAAAGAACAGCTCCACCTGATAAACAGTGATTCCTGTACCTGAACACACTCACTTGAGCATCTGCCCTCAATAGAAACCTGTGCCAGGTACAACAAACCTTTCTAAAGCAGACAAACTTCTGCATGTTGGTGACAAAGTGGAAGTGTCCTGGGCAGTGCATGCACCAACCCCTCTGCCATGCAGAGTCACATCTTCTGTGAAAATGACCTTAGGCTCCCAGCACATGGCCTACCTGCTTCCCCATCAACTTTGCAGCTCACCACAGGAGCTAGTCTACCTCAGGGGCATCCTGCTCACTGGAGAATTGCTCTCTGAAGTACCTGATCACTGAGGATGCAAAGTGCATCTTTCACCAGCCTTCAGTCCCCAGGATGTTCTGTGCATTTTGGTACAGTTCAAAATTTCACCTCAAGTTCTCTTTCTGCTTAGCCGATTTGATGATTTCTTTAGTTATCTGTACAGACAACTGCACATGCATTTCTTCTACAGCCCCTGCTAAGTCTCTCTTTTCTTCCTTATCCTCCTGACACGTTTACTCACTTCTTCTTTTGCCCTGTGATTCTGAGCATCTCTCTGAACTTGTTTTTAATTGAAGTCCTCCAGGAGCCTGGCTTCTGCCCCAGCACTGAGCCAAGTTCACTGTTCACAGGTTTAGTGAACTTCTGAGGAGCATGTAGGTTCCCATATTGCTGGATTTATGCTGAGACCTGGTGCTAGCTGACAGCTCAAGTTATTCATCAAATATTTCTCTTTAAATGGACGTTGCAAAACCTTTCTGTGCTTCCTCCAGGTTTGTGGCTGACATGTCAAAAGTCACAACAAAAAACCCATGGTATTTTCAAATATCTAATGGTATTTGTTAATAACATTGTCAATAACCCCCTGCTGAATATCAGAGTTCTATTGTTCTTCTGGGATATTCCATAGATGAAAGTTCTTTGTGTGGGGTTTTTTTGGGGATTTTTTTGTTTTGTTTTGTCTGTTGGTTTGTTGTTTGTTTTTTTTTTTTTTTTTTTTTTTTTTTTAATTCAGGACCAGTAAATCAAGTGGGGCAAAAGGCTCTGGATTCTCATGATGGCACAAACAAACACCCTCTACAAGCCTTCCATCATAGTGGTGGTGTCAACCCAGCTGTGGTGTATGTTACTGTGCGGGAAAAGAGGCTTTCACACAAAGCTCTGGGGTTGTAGAGCCCTTATGAAAGAGAGAGATAGATCCAATTATCAAGGATGTAGGACACATTTCCCTGTATTTCTCTGGCATGAGGTTGTTCTGACCAAATGCTCGTGTTCTTCTGCATCACATCTGAGGTCCTTGCAGGACTCACCTATGGATCTCTGCTTTGCACCAGCAGCTCTGGGGCTCATGAAACCCATCCTGCCTGCTCTCAGAGCTGCAGCAAGTATGGCTTGTGCCATCCCCTTCAGCTCTGGACCAGGTTAACCCAGGGCAGGATCGACTGGTGAATCAGTACACAGCATGCTTGCAGTCACAACAACCACCTCAGTGCAGAGAACTGCCACATATATTCCTATGTTGCCCAGCAATGGGAAGATCTAAGTATGAAAGGACAAAAGGTGGTAAGACTTGATTTAATTCAAGAAATTTGAAATGTCTTTGAAAAAGAAAAATGTCCCAGTTGTTTCCTGGACTTTCATGCCCCACACTTCCATGGCCATAAGACCACAGGTGTGCTCCAACACAGCACCTACACACCAGGAGCAGCACTGCCCCCAGGGGGGCGCTCAGCACACCATGCTCATTCCTCTTAACAGGGCTTTGCTGCTCCAGTATCCCTAAAGCTGCACCCTACTGACCTGTCCTCTGTTTAGGTCATGTTCTTGGGCATTGCTTTTGGTTCCTGGGGTTTGCGGTACACAGCTTTTATCCTACCCCAGATACATGAAGGACAAGCTCTCAGCTCACTCTTACTCCTTCCGGTGATGGATGACTTGAGCAACCTTTCTGCTTCTTGACTTAATGTCCAAGTTCTATGTACTCTGGGGCTGGCCACTAGAGATCACAAGTGGCCTCAGATACCAGCCTCCATCCACAGCAAACAGTAGGTACATTCACAGTAGAAAGGCATGTCTTGCTAGGACTGCTGCAAACACATTCTGTGCTGCTGCCCTTGTACTGTATGCTCACCACTGAGCCAGACCCTCACGTGATGCTGAAAAGCAGGATGGCCTCACCCAGGCTTTCCAACAACCCTCAACCAGAACTCGTTGATGGGTGTGGGGTTCCCAAGTCATTATAGTCTCCCTCAGTCTTCGGCCATCCTGCCTTCTCCTGATGCAAAGAAAGTCAATTGAGAGATGGAGACTTGTTAACTACAAGTCAATTTATCAGTCGTGATCTTATGCTGACAGTTTCGTGTCTGAAAAGCAATTTTAGTTTCAATCAAAAAGAATAGAATAACAAGTTTAACATTTGAAAAACTCATTACTGGAAGCTTTATTAAACTTAAGGCTAACAAGCCTGAATTACTGCTTGAAAGAGCAATATTTTTTTTGTTAAAAAATGCAAATCTAGAAAGATTTATAGTATCTAAACCAATTATGATAGTGAAATGCAGCATTAGGTATTCCACACTCTTCCCCCCACATTTCTTCTCTTTCACATATCAATGCGTCTAACTAAGTGCAATGTCATTACCACAGAGCATTTAGTAAAGATTCTGTTATGGGGATTGAATTAAGCATGCTCCGGGAGGCTTTCTCTCTCAGATAACACTACCTGTCCATTTTCCTACACCCCAAAAGTACAACAAAAAGATTACATTTCTGATGACTTACATTTCAGGGTGAGAAGGAAGTCAACAAAGAAAAATAAAGTTGAGAGCATCCTATACCTGTGCTGGTGCAGAAAACTGCCAGTCGCTTACCTTCTCAGTAGCAAGCAGTGCAGCTCTTTCATTTACTGATCAGCTTGGAAAAGCATCCTTACCCATCTCCCTGCATGGAGTTAAACAGGGTTTGAATGCCAAGTCTTGTGCAATGTGCCAAGAGCACCTGCACTTTAACACTGAGAAGCTATTAATGGCCTCCACAAAACAGGAGAATATGGAAATATATTTGTGAATCTGACTTGCCTTTTCCCCTACTAGAGAATGCAAGCACACCAGCACACGGCTAAGCACACAACTTGACATTCATTCACATTAGCAAGCATGTATAAGTTAAATTTCTTTTTTTTCCTCTATAAACATATACATAAATATAGTTGTGAAAATTCAATCTATTTTCTAGAAAAGCCAAGGCTCTTGTGACTAGTTTACCCAGAAATGTGCTTAAATATCGATGTTTTAATGATGAATTCTTCAGCCCCCTATTTTGCCAGAGACTCATTTTTAAAGGCTTGCTCTAAAAGGCATTGGGGAAGTTGAAATTACAGCACTTGAAGGCTCTGACAGAAAATGCATTTTCATAGCAGCACAGATTGCATGCTAAGAGGCTCCACATGAGAATTGCTCATGCTTCCTTCAGCACTTACTGGACTCTGCTGTTTTGAGTTAGGGTACCTGGACTTGCGCAGAACATTTGACAGTCCCCCATGACATTCTTTGTCTCTATACTGGAGCGGCTTGGTTTTGACAAATGGACCACTTGGTTGACTTAGGGGTGCTGGTTGATGAGAAGCTTAACAGGAGCCTGCAGCATGCACTTGCAGCCCAGAAAGCTAACCGTTTTCTGGGCTGCATGACCAGCAGGTCAGGGGAGGAGACTCTCCCCCTCTACTATGGTGTGATCCCACCTGGAGTTATGCATCCAGCTCTGAAGCCAACACGTGAAGGACAAAGACCTGTTGGAACAAGTCCAGGGGAGGCCACAAAGATGCTATGAGGGCTGGAGTATCTCTGCTATAGAGACAGACTGAGAAAGCTGGGCTTGCTCAGCATTGGGAAGACTCTGGTAAGGCCTTAGAGAAGCTTCCAGTTTCTAAAGGGACAGATGAACAGCACAGAACCTACTACCCAGCAGACTTCACTAACACAAAAGGGTGCCTACGCCAACTGCACAGTTCAGTTGCTCCCTCCATGAGCTCATGTGGGACTGCAGGTGTTTTCCCCTTTCCGCTCTTTGACAGGGAGTTAACTTGTGCCTGCTGCTGATGATGTTCTCAGCATCACACATCTCACATGTGGCTGGGGCAGAAGACCTTAAATCACAGCTCATTACTACCTTTATAGCACACAGCCTTGTAGGCTAGTGGTAATAAATTGTTTCTATCCATTACCTGGATGGGTGTGAGATACCGAAGTAATTTTCTAACTTATCAGTGTAGAGGTGTAGGGTAGAAAGTACTATGGTCCTATTGAAATATAGCTATGGTGATGGATTTAATGAGTGAATGTACTTGGATTAACAGACTGGGGTTTTTGATCAAAATGTAAAGGTTTGTATGTACTTGTCTTGATACCAGCTTGCTCTCTAAGCCATAAAGTTAATCACAGTTTTGTTTCTTGGACAGTAAAAGTATTCTCATTTTTGAGTTCACTAGCTAATATTTATTTAGCAGCGTTTTTGTTTTCCTTTCTGGTTTCATGTGTTAAAGAGAGAGAGCTTAAAGAGGAACAGAGTTGCAGTGGGCACTTCTGCTGATGTGGGGAGTCTCAAATTGTCAGTAAATGTAAACAATAGCTATTAAAATGAGAATCTACAAAGTGAGAATATATGGTGCTTCACAATGATAGAAATAAGGTAGCTTTATTTACTTAATTATGTGTCAGTGCATTGGTAGAAAGAAAAACTGTCTTTCAATTAAATTATTTTTGAACATAAAAAAAGATTAATAAACTATTTTCAGATAAGATACTGAAGGTAAATCTTGATGGCTTCAGAGATAATTGTTATCATGTTGTGCTGGTTGCCGGCAAGTGCTCTGAATTATTACAAAGTGAGTGGCTTTATTTGATGCTCTCAAATGTAAACTGTGCTATAGTTTTGGCATTCATATACTAAATGGATATTAACCTGTGAATAGGTTGCATTAACTCTAATTGATGCCTTTCTTGGGTAAACTCTGTAATGGAAACTTGATAACCCAGCTTGTGCTGAATGTGAAAGCCCTGAAATCCATTGTTCTAGCCCTGAAAAATTACTGTAAATGCTCTGTGCTGCAGATCTAGAATTCCTTCAGTTCTGTTCATGCTTCAATCCTGGCATTAGTGCAAAAAAACCCCAAAACCAAACAACCC
This sequence comes from Bolborhynchus lineola, assembly GCA_025448015.1. Classification (NCBI taxonomy): domain Eukaryota; kingdom Metazoa; phylum Chordata; class Aves; order Psittaciformes; family Psittacidae; genus Bolborhynchus; species Bolborhynchus lineola. The sequence continues at coordinate 6,640 of JAOEHX010021627.1, read as the reverse complement.
AACAGGCACAATCAAAACACTCTCACAAAGAATAATCCCAAATCCTGAAACATGTCACACCAATTTTCCCTACTCGTACCATATGTCCATTCAGAATTCATTTATCAAGTATGTGGTAAAGAGGGAAGCAAATTAGCACATTTTCATTGGTCTCCTGATGATTTATTCCATGTGAGGTGTACAGTGGTTTGACTTCCTCCATCTGGATGCACTCCTCTGTTTTGGCTATCAGGTACAGCTGCGTGTTGGGGTGTGGGTGGCTGGATTCGGTTCAGTGCTGTACTCTGTCCTTGCTATCCTCATAACTAATGGCTTTGGTAAGGACAGGCAGCTTAACCTTGAACTCCCACAAACGTGGCATGAAAGTGTCCAGGTTGCAGTTTATTTGGTTTTATTTTACTTTGTTTTATTTGTTAATTTTTATTTGGTTTGTTCTTCTTTTAACAGCTTTAGCTCCTGCTGATTAAAATGCTGAAAAGAAGATACACACATACATACCGACGGTGTTTTCATCAGGTTGATTTAAAGCAGCATTGCCAACATCATTCCTTCTTTGTTTGGTACGAGTTATGTAAAGGCCAGGCACGCAGGGATAAGATAAAGACAATACTCTGTCTTCTCTTTCAGCAGTTACACCAGCCAGAAGGGTGACAGGACCTTGGTCCTGGCAATGACCAGCTGCCTGAGTTTGTGTTTTAGAATAACTGTGTGAGGCTCCTTATAGAATGACTATAATAAATAAGCCTTTTGTCCATGTTCCCCAGGGTACAAAGCCTCTCAACTTTCCCGAGGTCTTTGTCTGGCCATTTAACTTGTTGGACAGATTCTACCCTACATCCATTTCCAATGTCCTTGGTGCTGTTCCATCATTCACTCTCTTAAAACACCCATGTACCAAAGTGTGATTTTTGTAGACATTTTTAACCACAACAGCCAGGAAATGCGGAAGCCTGGTAGAGTAGAGTTGGGCATAGTGATAAAAAGACATCAGACTGGGAAGTTTACTGCAACATCTGTTATCATGCAGGGGGTTGGTCCCCTACTCTGTGCTTAAAGGTTTGGCCTCTCTAGACCAGAAGCCCAGAGAATGGAGGTTGTGACATAGGAGAGAACTCATCAGCTTTGGGGGCTGTCTGCAGGTGGCCTGCTGGATCCATGGTGCAAATTCTGCAGGAAGAGGCTGGCAGGTGCCCACCTGGGTACTGGGCAAGTGTGTCCTTGGCTAGCAGGAAGCAGGAGCAGCAACTTCCCCGCTGCAGAGGGGCTCAGATCCCAGGACCCTGTCCTCTGCCTGTCTTCCATCAGCCTCATCCGCCCTCTGCTGCTTGATATGCCTTAGAAATGCTCAGAAATGACGCAGCATGGCTACATCAGCATGGGGTTCAGCAAATGCTTCACTTCTGAAATTGCTGCCTGTACTCTCTTGTCCCTGAGAAAGCAGTGGCAGTCCAGTATTTGGGCCCTTTTCCTCCCATTTGTTTATATTAAAAATAATTACAGCAAGATAATTTACTGAGTGTCTTAAAACTGAGTAAGATTGTTAAGAGAGATAATGCTTCATCTTGACAGGTGTCCTGAAGGTGATTGCAAGCTATGTCTTTACCACTTTAAATAAATTAAAAGAATTAAATATTCATGAAGTTCCATTGTTTGGCTTAGTACATTTGCTTCCTGTAGCATAATTCATTCAACAATTTTGTACAAACTGTATAAGTATGTATTAATTGCTATAACATAATTTACAGATTTCCTCCCATATGGCTGATTGAAATAGCAGATACAGCAAAATATCAGCCAGTGACATTTGCTAATAAATTGTGTGCAAGAAGAGCTGTATTCTCATTAATTTGTACTCTGCAAAATTTTGTGATTGCATCATGTAATTTGTTTTCAGTCAATATCTAACATAACCCCACATGCCACATCATCAGCATCATACATCCAAATCACCTTCAGTTGGGACATAAAGATACACTGGCTTATCTTGAAATGTGAACTTCTGTGCCTTTGCAAAACCAGTTATTATTCAAAATAATGATTATATTAAAACAATTTTTCTGTTCAGTGGCTCAAATGCTATAGTGCCAAATACCTGGAAAGGACAATTTTGCAGAAGGCAGTCTTACAAAAGACAAAGGTGGCTGTACTTTGGTCTATGCCCATCCTTGCAGCATCCCTGCCTCAGCCACAGGCAGGGACTGACATGGCACCAGCTGCTCCATAGCTGCCATGGGAATAAAAGATATTTGTGAGAAGGAGCAGCTGCAGGAGTCTTCCATCCCTCCCTGATCTGAAGCCACTAAATAAGAGCCTTGCTCCCACTTTTCCATCCACACCCATCATTAACCTCCAGGCTGCCTGCTGCGGGTTTGTGGGTGGAGGCAGCTCATGGGGCAGGTGAGCAGTGGTGCCCAAAGTACAGTCATCTGCTGCAGCAGCTGGAGGGTTTAGAGGGTTTTATTCTTTCCAGCTCAGCAAGTACAGCCCCTGAAAACACCATCAGTGGCTGTCAGTAAAGCAGGCATGGTGGTGTGTGGTTTCTATATCAGTTCTGAGCCAGTTAATTCCAGACCAAATGCATGCCATTTCCCATGTCAAAACAAGGTTTCTCTCTAGGAGACAGCCCTCTCGCACTGAGTGCAAGCACATCTCTGCTTCAGCATGCAGACCTGTGGCTTGGCAGCTGTTTGCTGGTTTCATGGGTTCAGCAGTAGCAGTCATTTTTCTCCTTCTTGGTAGCTGGTGTAGCGCCGTGTTTTTGACTTTCGGCCTGGGAACAGCACTGATAACACCAATGTTTTCAGTTACTGCTCAGAATGTTTTGGTTTCACCAAGGACTTTCTGAGTCTCATGCTCTGCCAGGGAGAAGGGGAAGCCGGGAGGAAGCAGAGAGAGGACACCTGACCCAAACTGACCAAAGAGGTATTCCATACCACAGCACGTCATGCCCAGTATGTAAAACAGAGGGCAGAGAGCCTGAAAGGTTGGGGGGTTCGCTGCTGGGTCAGGCTTGCTGTCGGCTGGTGAGCAGTTGTATTCTCTTTCCTTATATTTCCCTGGTCGTTATTATCGGTGGTAGCAGCAGTGGTTTGTGTTATACCTTAGTTACTGAACTGTTCTTAGGTCAACCTGTGAGAGTTGCATTCTTTTGATTCTTCTCCCCATCCCCCATGGGAGCTAGAAGGAAGAAAGAGGGGGAAGCGAGTGAGGAAACTGTGTGGCTGAGAGGCTTAAACCACAATAGCTGGTGAGGAGGTAAGGTTCAGGGTGGCCATTGGGCTGCTGTGCAGGGGACACCCCTGGCAGGGATGGGCAGCTATGGAGGTGGGCGGTGTTGGTCAGCACTGGTTGGTGTTGTGAAGCCAAAGCCCAGCCTTAATGGTCTTATGGCATGCCCAGGCAGCAGAGAGCCTCATGCTTTCCTTGAGTCTTTCCTTACTTTAGGAAGGAATGCAGGAGCAGGAACATAAGTAAATCTCAGCATCTTGATGGGCTTTTCCTGCCTTCCCTTGTTATTCAGCCCAGCTGAGGCACTGCTGTTGCCAGGAATGCAAGCTGCTTCCAGGTTATTTTTTGCTTTGATATTTTTTCTTTTTCATTCAGCATTTGCACATATATTGTTTTAGTAGAAAAGCCAGGGTAGCACTAGCTCCTTTTTTAAGCAAACAAGGCCTTCAGAGCATCCTTGCTGAGCTGCATGTGTTCCTGTCATGAGCTCCGAGCTCAGCTCTGAGGCTGAGCCAACATGCCGGGTAGAGACGCTCATGGCCCAGGCTGGCTGGTATGCAGGACATGGCCCTTTTTTTACATAGATAGTGTTCTGATCTGTTGAAACAAAGATTGTGTGCACCATGTAGGTCCTAGAAAGAACTGGGATATTTTATAATGGCAGCAGGGCATGATATGGCTTTAAATATAAACTGAAATGACTGCAACCAAAAGGTGTTTGTGACAGCTTTGCTGTTAATGCACATTCAGTATCAGGAATTCAGGTACCAAAATGAATGTGTAAGTAAACTGCGTAAAAAGGGCGTTTGAATATGTGTGTGTGTGTGTGTGTGTGTGTGTATGTGTGTGTGTATGCGTAAGGACAGTTTCCACACAATCTTCTGCAATACTTTCTTGGTGTTTGCACTAGCTAATCATGCAGTAAGTTTTAATAATTTGGGTGATTCCTTCATGCTCAGCTCATGTTAATGATATGTATTGACTTTCACATATTGTAAATTGTGCATGAAATGACCCATTTTAGTCTAGTAGAAATGGTACTGTGCAATTATTACTTTGCTACAGTTAGAAGAGAGAGCCTTGAAAATGTTTCCTTTGCATTCATGAGGAAAGTAGCGGGTCCTTGCCTGAGAACATTCCAGGATCAACTTAATGAAATTCAATTTGACTGTTTACAAAAAAAAAAGAGAAAGGTTTCCTTCATGGCACAGCCTGAAGTATTTGCCTTTGAACTTCAGCGCTCCTTCATGTGCCTCAGTGCAGCCGATGTTAACTAACAAATAAATAACTGGAAATATTAGGCTGCAGGGAAAAAATGATTCAAAGTGCACAAACCAGTCACTATGCTATTGCCATTGTTACTCTGATGTTGTTGCTGGTATTTATATAAAATTAGGAAAGTAAAGATTTTTTTGATTATGCAAGGTATTCCAATATTTCATTGTTTTCTTCTGTCTGGAAAAGCATCAGTAGAAATAAATAAAGTGATTAAAGATAAATAAAAGTACATAGCATGCATATTCCAAGAAAGTGCTGTAAGATGCAAATGTAGCCTTCATGTTTCTGCAAAGCACACCATCCGTTCTGAGTCCTCCCCCACTTAAATGTTCTCATTTCATCTGGTTTGCTTTGGGTTTAATGCAGGTTTTGGAGATTTTCTTTGCACAATTCTTTTTGTATTTTCAACAGTTTTGTGTGGCTAAGTGCCCATGCAATTTCTTGCTTTCCCAGCAAATGAAAGGTCAATATATGCATTTCTGGGTGCTATAGTGGGACCTGGGGCTTTACCCATCAGCCAGAACCACCTCGCTGCTAGAGGTTTTTATGAAGATCTGGGATGGGAAAATGCTCTGAGACTTGTGTTCACTGTCTTGACATGAGATTTGTGATGTTACTGTTTTGTCTAGGCTTGAGCTGTGGCTACATTTATGTGATATATATAATACAAATGTATTATTTACATTTATACATTTATTTGTACTTTATATTATGCTGGATATCTCTTCCCTGTCTGCTACCCTTGCCTTCCGCTTACTACCCAAAATGTACAGATTTTCGCCAAGATGCATACGCCATGCAAATTGTAGTGCGTAATTCTTACCATCTCTTGGTACCTTATGTGCTAATGAATGTAATCTGTCAGGAAGAAAAGGACATTTTTGCATGGCAGGTCTTTATCTGCTTTGTTCGTTGCTTTAGGATTAGGTGTGACAGCTTCATGCACGTGTAGCATCATTTATTTTGCCATGCCATGTTAATGCTCGGTCTGTAAAAACTTAGATCTTTTCACACCAGGAGTCAGACGCTATGGTTTTCTTATCCAATGCCCCTCTGCATTACACTTATTTATACAGCATGTGAACGTTTCTTCAAAAAGAGAAATAAATCCAAACCCTGAATTAAAGAAAGTGCATTTATCACTTATTATATAATGTGGACCAGTTATATAATAATGTCGCATACTATTACCATGAACAATAAGATTATTTTTGCATTAAAATGTTAATGGAGCAAGAATGCATGCAGAAATAAGCTCATATTGAACGCACTCTGAAATATGTAGTGGCAGCCTCCCTGGGCTGGTATAAGGCTCCCCAAAACCAGTTAGCTGTGACGGTGACTCATGGCTGGTTTCTGCTGAGCTGCTGAGTCCGTACAAACCACATATATGGTCACTGAGAAAGATGAGACAGCGTGGGAGCAGGTACAGCTCCTTGGTGCAGGAGTTCCCAGTCTCTAGTCCTGGATGCGTCCCTCCATCCTGGGGCCCTGAGCAGTCCTTTACACAACTGCTTTTTGTCTTTAAAACTAACAATTATCAGAAAAGGGTATTGGAAAGTAAGAGATACTTTCTCAAAGCAGTCTTGTGAACCTAGATATGAGGTTTAGGTTTTGTGTTTTGCTTTCTTTTTTCCCCCAAGCAAATCCACTCAATGGTGCTTTCCTCTTTTCCACAACATTTTCAGAGTGCTATGTGTTGTTGGTGAGTTTACTGATGGAGGTATTTTTCTCCAAGATACTGGAAACAACACTGCAAACACTGGTAAGAATCAGGGTGGGTCTAATGAAGCTTAAGAAGTAGAGGTGGAGAACAGAGGGGTATGGTACTAGAATGATGAAAATGGAAGCAATCAAAGCCATTTTATTTGCTGACTTAGGATACTTCTGTAGATGAGATGATAGACTCCCTTTTCATCCTGGGAGGGGATTCCCTGCTGCATCTGAATCTCCTCTGGATTATGATCGTTGAACAGCTTGTCATGGTTTAGGCCATAAATCAGCCACGCAGTTTGCTACATGGAGAATCAAAAGAATGCAACTCCCACAGGCTGAGGTAAGAACAGTTTAGTAACTAAGGTATAACACAAACCACTACTGCTACCACCAATAATAATAATGACAAGAGAAATAC
>JAOEHX010021625.1:0-19880 GCA_025448015.1 Bolborhynchus lineola | reverse complement strand
CTCCGCGCCGCGCCGGGCGGGCTGGCATCCCCCGGCAGCCAGATGTGGCTCCGCAGCTGGGCGCGGGGCCGGTGTCGGCTTGGCAGGGAGAAGGGTCGGCAGTGGTGGCCAGCGCAGTGCCTTGGTGCGCCTGCCGGTGATGTATACGTGCTGCCTTAAACGATACCGTGTGTTGCACACAATGCTGTGGGGAATTTTATATGTACTTTGTAGGCAGAGCGCTTCTGTGGTGTCTTTTGTCCGAGTGACATAGAAATTCCTGAAGGCTGTTAATCCTGTCGTCTGCAGTGATCATCAGAAGATTACAAAGATGGGGAAACTGAGGTTTGCAGAATTTAATGACTGAAGTTGTAAAAGAATGTCTGTTTATGGGGAAAGGGGTCTGAATCTCCTAAATCTACAGAATATTTATGTGTTTGTGAGTGCATAAGTAAAGGAGCCTTAAAAAATAATTATAAATGTTTTAGCACCATGAAATTCCATGTGAGGAATTCTTGCTGAAATTCATGTTTCCATTAATATATGAATAAATGAAACACATCAAGGGAAACAGCCTGTGCTTATGTAGAGAGAATTTGCTGGTTTGGGTTTACAAAATGCAGTAAATAAGTGAGAAAAGTAACTGGAAGCTTAATAGAGAGGAAGGAGCATTGTAGTGAATGAATTTTGGGACTGACTGAACTATTCTTTCTCCCCTTCCATCTTCCTCAGCCATTTGTTTGAATGGAGCCTTAGGTTAAATATGTCCATGAAAAAGGATGTGGAAAACTGACAAAAGTGGAGCGAGTTGAAACTGAGCTCACTGTGATGGAAAAGATAGTGTGCACAACGTGCAGCGATACCTGCACCTGGGATCAGTGGCACCACATGGCTTGGTGCCTCAGACATGCAGGCTGTGAGTTGGTCTTGGCAGGTGCTGGGCATTTCTTTCTGTAGAGTGTGCAGTTTCTGCAGGGTCCTATAGAAGGTAAACCAAGAGATGACCATCTTTTTATGGTGCGATACTGGCGTCTTATGTGTGTTCATTGTAGTAGTCATAAATTTAATTGCTTCATGATGTAGTGCAGCTTCTACCAAATCTATTTTAAATGTTGTGGATGTGGCATTTTGATGATAATACAGTTACTTTTTATCAAAGCCTGGAAAACGTCCCTGCATTGGATGTTTCACAGTAGGTGCTCCTGTAAAACCAAGATGTTTTTCTGAAATACTAGTTGAGCTCTGTTGAGGTTTTTGGGGATAATCACAATGGAGGGTGGCTAAACACATGGTTTAAAAGATTTGTTGTAAGCAGTTAAAAATCATATGTACTTTTTGGTTTTAGACATTAGTGGGGTGTACATAATGTGGGTCCAGTTGTGTATGAAGGGCACTGATTATGGCTGGAGTGTAAACTGGAGTTACAAAATTATGCTGCATTGAGGAGAATGCATCTATAGCTGATTAAAAGAAAGAAGGCAAAGTTAGCTTTTTTTGTAACCTCTTAGCTTAAGAGTCTGTCTTGATAGTAAGTTTATAATACAGAAAGAATGTGAAATGTGTTCAGTGGAATCAAATCAAAGGCAGTGAAGGAGAGAATGGGGGCAGAGAAGGAAAGTGCTGATAACTCTTTGGTGTGTGTGCTCAAAGATTATGCATGGCATTTGGTGGTACTACATGCATACTCTGTATGAAAATGTAGCAGTGCTTTGAAAACAAAAAAAAAAGAAAAAGGTTTTTTAGTTTGCTTTTACTACTTGATTCTAATCTGTACAATGACTGCAGTCAGACCAGTGCAGCAGGTACCTAAAATAGGCACTCCAGAGTAACACCAGCACTTGAATAGATGGAGGAGAATGGGGTTTGTTTCTCCACTTCCATGTTTCAGTTTTGACCACAAGTAGATACTAATCTTTATATGCAAAATGTTGAGATTGTGATTTATGTTTAAGCCATTATGGTCTAATTATCCTCCTACAAAGTTTTAGTGAAGGCAAAGACACATAGCTCTAGGAGGACAAACCCAGATAGCATGTTGTCAGTGTTACTCAACTGTTCAAACTAGTGGATGTCAGAACCTTGCCTATTTGGCAGTGAATGGAAGTAGAAATTTTAGTTACAGGTGAAGCTGCTATCTTTACCATTGAGCTAATTAGATCCATATGTGTGGATTGAGTGTGAGCAATTTATTACTTTCTGTCTTAGTAGAACTGGAGGCACAGTTTTGTTTGAGAGTGGTGGTGAGCTAGTTGGAGGTTAGTGTGAAAGATGAAGGATGACAGCTCCACCAGAGCAATTTGACACACCTGTAAGAACAGCCTCCTCTGAATGCCTGGCTGCATTACGAGAGAAAAGCCTTGTTACTTTAACAGATTGCTATTCCTAAGCTTTTCGCTTTGGTACTAGAGTACTAGCTCACTAGAGGAATGGAGAAAAACTTGCTTTCTGCTCCTGCTGTCTGTGGCTGGCAACAAGGTGGTATGTGATAATTTGTCACTATGTTAACCCTTCTTTTGGCTCTTATTTTGTCTGGCACCAAGTTAACTGAAATATCTGCTTGGAAAAGCTCCTTGGATAGGCTTCTTGTTCCAATTTTTCTGTTATTTTCAGTTGTTTGGTGCAAGGCAAGAGGCTTGGTGTGAACAAGAACCTACAACAAACTTGCACATCTTTCTTTTGTGTTTTGTTAAATGGGGAGGGGGGAGATGAATGAGTCCATGGTGGTGAAAAGCCTCATAAGAACTATCTCTTTTCACTTCTTGGAGAACCTAAGTTTGTTACTGTGCTAGTTTGAGCTGGGATTGAGTTAATTTTCTGTTTAGTAGCTGGTATGGGGCTGTTTTGTATTGGTGCTAGGAACAGTGTTGATAATGCGGGGATGTTTTCATTACTGCTGAGCAGTGCTTACACAGAGTCAAGACCTTTTCTGTTCCTCACTCCACCGCACCAGTGAGAAGCCTGTGGGTGCACAAGGAGTTGGGAGGGGATGCAGCCAGGATGGCTGACCCCAGCTGACCCAAGGAATATTCCATACCACATGATGTCATGCTCAGCATATAGAGCCAGGGGATGTTCAGAGTGGTGGTGTTTTGTCTTTCCAAGTCTCTGTTAACATGTGATGGAGCCCTGCTTTCCTGGAGATGGCTGAACAACTGCCTCCTGTGGGAAGTAGTGGATGAAGTTCTTATTTTGCTTTGCTTTTTACCTATTATACTGCCTTTATCTCAACCCATGGGTTTCCTGTTCTCTTCCCCATCCCACCAGGGCAGAGTGAGTGAGTGGATGCCTGGGGCTGAGTTGCTACTGTTGTTACAACAGCTTCTAGGCTGAGGAAGCACACATTCGACAACTGTGTCACCTTGGGTCCTTAAAGTTAATGAATGATTGAATGATTGCTAATGTTCCATAGATTTCCTTCTGTCTTTTTAGGAGATGGAGGGGATAAAAGTAGCTATGCCCTTCCCATCTCTGACAGCTAAAGGGAAGTATGGGAAGGGTTATCATAAAAATGTGCCTGCTAGAGAATCATGTGATGCATTCATTGAGGTTTTAATTTGAATTATTTTATTATCGTTGTATCTCTTGCCTAGCCTTCTGTTTCTTCCTGTCTGTACTCGTGTCATATTTGTGTATCTGCTGCTTTTGTCTTTCTCTGTGGTGAAGTCTGACAAATGACCTTGGTCTATTTCTAGTTCTGGCACTCTCTTGCTGATTGTCTGTTGACAAATGATTTTTCTTGATGACATGTCAGCTTACCTGTCATTAAATTGAATCTACTTGAATTTGCTGTGAGATGAGAATGTTTGTTTCTAGAAGAGCAAAGCTTTCTTTTTGGCTTTAGGTCTCTGCAGTGAGTTCAGAGAATAATCTTTGCATTCACAGCTTCTACCAGAGGGAACAAAACTTATAAAGCTGAAGATGGGCAAAAATTATAAGGGTTATTACTGTTCTTCATTTTCCATAGGAACAGCTACCTGTGGTAGAGGAACAGCTGACCTGTGGAAATAGGAGACTGATTACAACGACTTGTGAGCATCAACTTTGTGCATGGATTGTTGAAGAGATTGATCTTGAGATCCTGAAATATGGTCTGAGCAACTGGATCAACTAAGCTAACTTCAGTGATTATCTTCTAGATAAGAAAAGGAGTATGGCTCCAACTCCTAGTATTATAGCTGTGTGAAGATGTGCAGACTGAGCAGAACATCATGCTTACGGTTATGCACTTAATTAAAATACGGGATGTAAAGATAAGCAGTAGTTTTTCCACAAAAATAGATAAAGAAATCCATGCTGTTGCTGCACTTTTCTCTTTCCCCAGTCTAATTTTAGCTTTTATTTGAATAATTTGCTCATTTGTGTAGAATAAATATAATTTTCTACATGAGTGTCATCAACCTTCTTTAATCAGAATAAGCATTAAAATCCAAGTCTACCGACACATGTGAACTTCTTTATTTAGTGATCACAGGTGTGTCTGCTGCATTTACATCTCTGCATAATTTTCTGTATGTGCTTCCTTGTGCAGATGGTTACCTGGGTTGCTTTCAACATGCCCCAACACACTCAGTTCCACATACAAGCATTTATCATTGATGTATTCCAAATCTTTGTGGTTCATGTTGTACATGTGATTAGCAAGAGGTACCTGCAATTTTTTAACTTTACTTTGATGCTTTGGAGATGAGCCACAGCTACAGTTTGGGTAAAAGGCCAGGCTTAGGGGTGCTGTAGGGAATCATGTTGCTGAGAAGCAGTATGTGCCTGATTTGCCTGCAGGGAACACTGGATGTGTCTCCTAGTTAGATCTCTTATTTCACAGTTTTGGGCATTAGTGGTGCCTCTGCCTCGCATGTTTTCTGCCAAGCAACCTAATGTAGCCTCCTGAGAACTGAAGTGTTCTAGTCTGTTAAAAACCTTTTTGTCTGAACATGGAGTGGAAATCAAAAACCTTGTCCTGTATGCTGTCCAGAATTTAGATGGCCTAATATTTATCTTAAGCGTTATGAAACTATAAGAAAGAATTGGTTTATTCTCTTTCACTATTGATTCTTATACTCTTGTTTTAGCTGTGAAATATGGAGCTGCATAGTATTGTTTTTTCTGATATCACCTGAGAAACTTAGGAGTAATGAAGTGAATAAAGGTAGCATTGATAGGTGTGTAAAATCCAAACTTTGAAGGTAAGGGAGTGATAGGATAAAAAACTTGTACCCCTACTTTGCCCGGTATTTTCCTCATCTGCTGCTAGCAGCTGTCAGAAAAATGAAGGGTGGATAGCAAAGCATGATTTCCCTTGACAATAGATGGAGACTGGTGAGTGAAAAGAAGCCGGAAGGAGAGTCCTATTTTCCATTCTGTATGTGCTGTTCTTAATGATTGAAGTTTTGAATTGTTTGGATTTACTAGTGAAGTTTGTATTGGTTTCTGAACTTCCCCTTGAACTAGTGGAAGGGCAGAAATATGTCATTAGAAGGGTCCTAGCCTTTCTGCAGTGACACCTTTCCCAGATTTTAGTGTTAGTGCTTAGATGTTGACTAAACTGTCCAAGTACTGTTTGCTGAAATTACTCTGCAATGAAAAAATGTGTAGATGAGGGTGAAACTGTTGGAAGAAGAGGAAAAAGTTGGCAAGAGAAAAGTGACTATCTTGAAGGAAGGAGTGGAAACTAATGAACAGAGTTAGTAAAGAAAATAGACACTGGTTGCAGAGTTGGAAAAGATGAGCTGTTGTATTAAATCCTTCTACTTGAGAAAGAAAGAACTAACTCTAATTCATGTTCATTAATATTGTTGTGTGGATATAAAGTATAGAGCTACTTCTATTGTTTAATTTTTAGGGAAGCAGCAGCGAATATTCAGTCTGATACATTCTCACACACTTTCATACTGGATATGTTTTCTCCAAGCTTTTGTGAAACAGTTTAAAAAAACTCAAATATAATTACAGCCTAGTGTTTCTGCAGTAAACATCTAAAATAAACAGTCTTTTCCCAAGCAGAGTATAGCCACCTCCTTTTTTTGCCAAATTGCTTTTCCCATCCTTAGACAATTTATTTAGGTGGTGAATGTGTGAACACTTACTGACCTATGTTCTCTCTAGTACAAACCATTTCTGAATTCCAAATGTGGTTTAAGAATTGCTACGGAAATACTGCAGTCTTTGGGATGTTGAAAAGAAATGCTGGAGTGTCCAAAGAACAGGCTAACAGAAGAAAAACCAGTAAAGCATAAGGAGTCACTTTTGAGTACATGGTCACCACTGTGTTGTTTTCTGTTTGTTTTTGACGTGTTACTGTTGTAAATCTACTCTACCATAGCTGTGTAGATCTTTTACTTTTGTAGTTTTTTCTTGGGCATTTGCTGACTTAAACCAAGAGATCTGAAAACTGATAAAACCGAAATGAATGAATTATCCTTACCATTCATTAGCCCTGTTATTTGTGGACTTTGACTCCTGGTTACCTGTTCCTGTGTTGACCTAATGAAGTGCTTGTGACACATCCTTTGCAGCCTATTGTCTTCACAGTTGTTGTTTTGACTAATGTGTACTTTTTCTGAGTAACAGCTACCCAGTTTTCTTTTCCCCTGTTTTCCAAGCCTTTGAACAAGGAAGTCTAGGCTGTGGGGGTTCACCTTTTCCTGGAAGATGAGAAACCCAACACATACCTGGGTGAAAGCCTATTTGCTTAATGTGTGCATCTTTACAGTGTTTTATTTTACAATGAACATTGATGCGGTTCTTCAGTATAGGTATTTAATTTTCCTTCATTCTTTCAGAAAGTGCTTTAAATTCAACAGTAGTTATCAGTATTAGTCTTGTAGCACTTGTTCAAGTGAACAGAGCTGTTTGGCAGTTTCAATTTGGGAGCAAATTTATATAAATGCTAGTTATGCCTGCACATCTGAAGTGATGCTTTTGGCAGCTAAGCCACCTTTTGCGGAAGAAAACATCCATAGCTCTACCTTTTATTCTGGAATAACATATCCAAAGATGAAGAGCTGTTTTCGTTTGGCTGTAATGGTGTAATTTGCTGCAGTTGAGATTTTGATGTTTCCTTTTATTTCTAGTTAAGGTGGCCTAAGCAGTTGGTACTCTTATTCTGAAACCTGGCTTATGAGCACACTGGTTGTTTAGCTACACTGGTATAGTCTATACTGATAATGCTATCTGTATAGATCATTTCATCTTTCCGATCTGCCTTCTGGCTGGATAATGCTCTTGATTTTATTGCTTCCTGACAATCATACATACACACACACACACATATATATATAGAAATAATTCAGTGAAGACTAAGCATATCAGTCAAAGTGAACTGATATCTAAACTATAATGAATAGGTTTTTATTCTTCATGGTGGAAAAAAACCCAGAAAGAAGTTGAGGTCACCGTGAATCTACAGGAATTTATTAAAAGCCCAGTGATGGCTACAGATCTGTAGGAGCTCTAGCCTTAGAGCATGTTAACAGATTGTTGTCTGTAATGGGACTGAATGTAAGAAGTTAGATCCAATCTTTTAATATGGAAGCATAATTCTAAATGTCAATGAAATATTATAAAATAGAATTGAATTAATATGAAAAGCTGTAGCAGCTCAAACTGGTGTCCCTTCTGCAAGTTGCTGTGTACTGTAGATGTTTACAGGTGCTGCTTTTGTGGTGCTTGAAGACTTTGTAGGTGGCTGATTTCATGCTGATGACGCCTGAATTGGGAAAAGCAGGAGGATAATAGCTGTGGAGGAGTAGAGAGAGTCTTGAGTTGAACAGTAGTTCATGCAAGGCAGAGCATGGTGAAGTCCTTTCCCTTTGCTCCCCTATTCCCTAGAACACTGAGAAGCTGACCGTTTTAAAAGTGGTAAATATTTGTTTTACTTGCTAATTAAAGTGACTACTGCTGTTACTCAATTTCTGCAGGCTGTACGCACCTGAGAGTATGTTGCTTTCTCTGGTGTTTTAGTTTGGGTTGTTTTTCTTATTTTAAGATGAATTTCAGTTTCTCACATATCAGCAGAATATTATAGAAGTGAGGTATAACTTAATGGATATGGTGTCTGTTTCTGGTTGCACTTGAGAGGAGTACCTCCACAGATGATAGTTATTTTGCTTTATTTTTAAATGGCCAGGAAATTGTAAAGTTTTCACAAAATTTTGGGCATTGTAGGGGTTCTTTGAGCATTAAAATAAAAACTTGCCATTTGGATACACATTTGAACATCTACCTCTGATACTCATGTGACAAAGAGTAGAGATTTTGAGGTTAATCACTATGTGCATGTGCAATAAAAGTCATGCTTCTGAGTTGGTCTTTGTTTTGGAACTGTGTTTTGACAACATAATATCAGGCTGTTGCGTTCTGATATTGTAAACCCTTTTTTCTCTGGTAGTCTCAGATCTGCAACCCTTAACTGGCCAAACCAGTTTTTCCTCAACAGAGCAAGTGTTTCAGGTCCTTACTTTTTCTGAGGAGAGAAGAAAACACAACAAAAAACCACAAGCAAAAACCCCAAGCCAATATTCTTAATCCAATTTCACCTTTAAACCAGTTTTGCTTCCTAGATTTTGGCTATTCCTGTGAGTAATTAGCTGTTATGTGTGACAGCTCAGTATCTACAATGCTGAATCCTTAAGAGCCCATCAGAGAGAATATTCCTCAGTGACATCTTCCTATCCTTAATGAATTAGTTTTATTTGTTTTCACTATAAAATGTATACATTGATGTTTTGTTTGACATCTTTAGTCATACAGTTTTTCCTTAGAATATATCTGAGTAATGATTTAGAAAGCCCTGTTTGAAAAAAACTTATTGGATTTGATGCTCGTTTATTCCACAAACCAGATTACTAGGATGTACGTCATGTTCTTCTTGATGTCCTTCACTCTCTCCAAAGTACTTAACACTTACAAGCTAGAACCTGGAAGTTAATACTGGAAATAGAAATACTATTATTACTGTCATGACTGTTTCTGATGTTTTGGACTGAAACGAAATTGAATGCATTGCCAATAAATGCTTTCTTGGAAAGAAAGCATTCAGAATCTGATGAAAAAGTCTTTATAGCTGCCAGTAAATTAATGTGAAGATGAAGTATATTTGTGCAACATTAAAGAGCTTTTGCCAGTGTTGTAAAAGTTGACTAATGCAAATGGTTAGAGTATGCACTTGAAGGAAGGGGCTGTTGTTAGAAGGGCTGTAATTGGAAATCTCATCTGAAAATGAGTGTCCCTTCACACTGGGCACTGTATAAACATGCAGTAACACAGTCTTTGCTACAAAGAACACACTGCCTTAACATAAACATTTGATCCTTCCCCCAAAAAAAACACTGCTGCTTATCCTCCATTTCCTAGTATTTCATCCGTGAAGTGAGGTTGAGACTTCAGGGCAGGAATGTAAATTTGTTATATTTTCATCATGTTTAACACTGGTTATTATTTGACTGAACAATGCATTTAAAGCACTGCCACAAGATCTATGATCTTTGAGTAGAAAAAGTATCTGTTTCTTCCTGTCAGTTAAAGAAGAAAAGTCTGTGAATTACTCTCAAGTACCCTTCAACTTTCTTCAGATACTCTTGAGGCTCTTCACCAGAGACTGTAGTGATAGGACAAGGGGCAATGGGTTTAAACTTCAACAGGGGAAGTTCAGGTTAAATATAAGGAGGAAGTTCTTTACTGTGAGGGTGGTGAGGCACTGGAATGGGTTGCCCAGGAAAGTGGTAAATGCTCCATCTCTGGCAGTGTTCAAGGCCAGGCTGGACAGAGCCTTGGTGACATGGTCTAGGGTGAGGTGTCCCTGCCCATGGCAGGGGGTTCGGAACTAGGTGATTTCTTTAAGGCACTTTCCAACCCAAACCGTTCTGTGATTCTATACCTGCGCCAATGTCCCTGGACTTCTCTTTCTGGCATTTCCCAATAAATTGAAGGAAATTACTAAGCACTTTGATTCTTGGAATTGCTCTTTTCAGCTTTACTGCGGAATTTTTTTAAATATCTGTGCAGCAGATTTCAGGGAATAGTTGGCAGTTGGTCATTGATTTCAAATAATGATTACTCTCACTCTTCGGTTCTTAGTGGCTTAGCAGTAGACAATTATTGAATAATTGTGCAAGCTGTTTCATCCTTTTATACTGGATGAAGGTTAGGAATTGGACAGAAGAAGATCCATCTTTACTGCTCTCTGGTTGCTGTGGAGAGAGATCAGCTGCCCTGTGCTATAAGTAGCTTTTTGAGAGCATCTGTAGTTGTTTTGAATTCCTCAACTGACTGTTTTGGTGGAAAAGAAAAATGGCCTAACTGCAGCAAGAACAAGAAAATCCAGACATTTGGGAAACAAGGTACAACTGAGGCTTCATTAATTGTGATAAGGTTTGGCAATTGTTACAAGTATGTGCTGACAAATCTGATGCTGGGAGGGGTTTGTGTTTAAACTCTTACTGCTAAATAGCCTTATAACTCAGAAAAATGTCAAAGCCTCAGCTTGAAGATTGGTGCTTCTTGTTAAAGAAAATGTACATTACTCTGTCTTGATCTGCTAGCTCTTGCAAGAGCTCTTTTGAAAGTGGGGTGGGTTTGGTTTGGTTTTTTTTCAGTTCATGTTCTAAAATGGGGTTTTAAAATGTGTTTTCTCTCTAATTAACTATAGTTGCTGAAAAGTAGGGCTAAAGGTGTATGAATAGTAATGCTACTCAATGCACCTTGCTTACTAACCTTGTCAGAGCGGCAAACATGTATAATAACTTTGTTTCTGTAGTAGAGTGAGGGACTAAGAATGGCTACAGAGTGGGAGACAAGTAATGCTGGCATCTTCCAGTTTAGAAAAACTGAATTCTGTAGAAGAAACATACTATGGTGTGGCAAAATGGGCAAAAAAACCTTAATCTCTGGCTGCAGAATCATTGTCCACACAGGTTCTTGAGTATTACCTATGAAGCATCTAGCATCTTAAAACTATTGGTTCAGGCCTTGTGTATGATGAGGTAGGCTTCAGTGCTTCTGTTTATGTTTGAGTCATCTTTTTCCAAAGCCTGTTTCAGCAGCAGTAAGAGCTAAACTGCTTTCTTAAAAATAAAATAAAAATAAAAAATAAAAAAGGCTTTGAAAAACTCCCACAAAACAAACAAACCAAAAACCTCACAAATCCCAGCCAACCAACCAGCCAAAACCTCCACCTCTCCTTTAATTCATCCAGTGTGTTTTACTGGGACCACAGGCATTCGCTGCACTAAACAAGTCTGAATATTTTTTTTCCTTATGATCAGAGAAGATTTGTTAAAAATGAGAAAATAAAGAAATGCAAAGACAGCGTAACTTCCAAAGGGTCCATATGGGTCATTGGCATAAGAAAGAGTAAAATGCCATATTCCTGAGTTGCATTTGTTGCTCCACCCGCTGGACTACTGTTCTTCCTGTGAGGTACTTCATAAACCATGTTGTTGTTCTGAGTGCTTCTCCGTGCCTTGCTAGAACTAGTAAGCAAAACTTTATGCAGTTATGTTGCTACTTCTCAGCGGATTGTAGGCTGTGTGGGCCTGTATGATTAATTTGTGCCATCTAGTTAGGAATTATTTATATCAATAAAATACCCTCACTGCTTTGACTGCTTGTCTGAATGAGGCAAATGCCTTCTGTGCTGTGAAGTAGAAGGATTCTACTGCTAGGTTGCAGTGATTGGCTTTTGACGTTAAAATATAGCTGATATGAAGTGGAAGCTTAACCTAAAATCTGAATTAGAGCATAAAAATTCCACTTACTAGAAATCAGTTTCATAGGAGAAATAATCTTTTCTCTGTTTCTTTTTAACATGGGCTTTAATAAACCATTAGAGAGATTTTTTAAGATGCTGCCTGTGTTGGAAGATTTCTAGCTGTTCAAATAAAATGTTTTGCAAAACTTCTTGATGTTGAAAATCCTTGTAGCAGTCATTGACCTTTTTTGACTTAGCTTTACGTAAGGAATTGATGCCTTAAACGCTTTTTTTTTCCTAAGAAATAACTTTGTTTTTACAAATGCATAGCATAAATTACATTTAAATTTTTAAGAGGCTAGAATAAATGTCTTTAAAAGTTTTATTATAAACTTTCTATTGACTTTTGCAAAGGTCATGCAAATGGAAAACTTACGTAGATAGCTTAATGCAGTTAATGATATAACAGATTTGCATTTTATGTAGCTATTCCAAACACTGAAACTGTGAATTTGTGCTCATGTTTTAGTGTTAGATTTGGCACAAAGTTTGCCTGTGAACTGCAGTGGCTGTGTGACTGGTCTCTCACTAAAATACTGGACTGAACTTTTGAATTGCTACAATACATACAGCAGGTTTTGTAGTAGCTTAATGTGTCAAAGTGGTATTTAACCCACACGTACATTAATCATTGCTGAATGATGATAATGACTAGTGATGACAATTTGCATTATCACTGTGAAAGTTTTATTCTTACGTGTCTATAACTTTGCATAACACGCTGTTTTGTACGTGCAACATTGAGTTGTTACTCTCAGAAGCTATTGTCATGACGTGTACCTGAGGACAGCTAAAAATTCTATGTTCTCTTATACACATGCCAAATTATAACTACTCAGGATGAAACTGGTCATTCCACACCTTTCAGGTGTGGAATTTGTCACATGACCCTTTCCACTAGGAAGTCTCAGCTCTAAATGGATCATTTTTTTGGGGTCTCTCTTGTTGTTTTGTTTCTATTTTTAATTTTGGCTATAAACCTGGAGCTGCTTATTGGAACAGGTTTTGCGACAATGGGGAGGCACATTACACTTTGGTTTGAGGAATGAATCGTGCATCTTTGGGGGATGTGTAATCTTTGTTCTTTGTGGGTGTTCTGCTCGCATCTGATCAAGTGCTTAAAAGTTGTATTTTGCCCGTACTCACAATGTTTTAAGAGCTTGACATAAGTTTTGTGAGGATATGGAAGTATACCGCTCCCAGATGTTAAAGTTGCTCTATGTAGCGTTTGCCAACAAAATAACCTCTTGCTTAAGTGCTTGGTTTTTTGTGGAAGCTTTCAAGATGGTCATGTCCAGTTCTGGCCTTGTTCCTGCTCACTTGTTCTTTGAATGGTTCTTTGCTTTCTAAGAAGATGGGTAATTTTTGTGCTCTATTTCAAGGCTGAGTATGTATCTTCAGTTCTTCATGCATCTCAGTGTGGAGCTGTATCAGCTCTATACTGATCTATGTGGATAAAGATGGGAGATGTAATCAGGAAAAGGCTGAATCTTAAATTCTGGCTTTGTTTACTTCAGCAAGTAGTGCAGTACATGAGGAGTGTTTCTGTGGAATGAAGTGGTGGGCACTGAGGATCCAGTGTTGATGCTGTAATAATTTGAGGGAATACTGCTTTTGCCTAGGTCAGTCCGTAGGCTAAATGTCCTCCTACCTTTGGAGTAGAGCTTCTAGTTCAGTTTAGCCTAAAAGAAATCAGGCTTGTGTATTTGGACACCACTGTGCAATGCACGCCAAAGGATCTAAAGTGAGGGCATCTGGCAGGTTTGCTTCAGAAGCCCTCTCCTAATCTGAACTAAACCACCATGTAGTTGTATGCATTGTCTGGCTGCTGGAGTTGGAAGTGCCTGGGACGGTTTGGAAGCCCACAGAGTCTGTTCCTCTTTCCACCACCTATAGTATTGGCACAGGATGAATCTTATTTCTGTGTGGAGGTGAGTATATGTTTCAAATAGCTGAAGTGGTAGAAATCTGTGCTTTGGGCTGCAAGTCACAGGTAACTGCAAACTGGTAAGTTTTGACTTTGTGGTGGAAATGCTGTGGTTTTTGTTTCTTTCTAAAATGTAAGAAATCAGATATTCAAAATATTTACCCAGCAAATATATTGCCTGGGATAGCAGATGCTCAAAGTCAAAGTGTCAGATAGAGATTACCTCTGTGACTGTGACATGGCCCAATAGTGGTCACAAACTCTTCCCCATGAGCTCCTTCTCTTATTCAGAATATCAATAAGTAGTAAACCAGATCTGGAGTGACCTGGAGAAACAGTATAATGAAAGTATACCCTAGTGATGATAAACGTGCTTTCATTTTGAGATACTTTGGGCCTGATTTATAGCCATGCTGGATATTTAGAATAGCAGCTGAAGTTGCATTTTCAAAGCACAGTCCAAGTTAAAGTTCTCTTAAAAGTGCTGACTGAAAAACTAGGCACTAAAGTGTCTGAGATTGGGCATCCAAAGTTAGCGGGCATTTATTTTACCCTTTGGACTTTCATCATTCCATGCCAGCCACCCACCTTTAGAATAGGAATGGGAATACTTATCTTGCTAAGTTTACATTTATTGTACATAGTCTTCCCACGCTATGGACAGATCTGCATAAACATGTCTGTGGGGAAATGTAAGGATTTTGTACTCAGTGTAGGATGCAGATGGTAAGTATTTAATGGGTCATAGGATGAGAGTAAAAACTGGGCAGTTGTCCATTTGCTGAATGAATCGGAAATCCTGCTGGGGAAAATGGAATAAAGCAGCAGAAAGAATATTATCAGAACTAGGTATGTATAAAGGCTAAAATGAAGTTGCATGTCTTTCAAATCTGAACTGCTGCATAGCTTGATTTTACATAGCTATATTTAAAGCTTTGGGAGGATTTGATGTAATACAAGTCTGCAAAACCATTGGTGCTTTGTAATCCACATTTCAGTGCCCTGTGAGGCAAGTATAAGGATTGCATTGGTGAGAGTAGAGAAGGAATGCAGGGTGGTGTGTGAACATTGTGGTGATGTCTTATGTTTCCAATTACACATATGTTTGTGCAGTTTTTGGGAGGAGCAGTTTAAAAGTACCCACTGGTGGGTTTGGAGTCGCTTACAAGGAAGGGTTTCAGAACAAGATTGTGCTACTTCAGTCATTTAGTTGTGTGTCAAAACACTGACATCATGAATTCATGTGTCTGGAAGTTTTGCATGTGGAGCTGGTCTAAAGGTATTCTCTTTGTGTGTTTTATATGAGGATTTTCCATGTTCCTAGCCTGCAGGCTCATCCTGAATTTTGGAATTCAAGGTTTGTTGTTTTGCTTGTGTCTGCTCCTGTAGAAATGATGATACGGATCGCAGATGCTCGGTAGGACTGAGGTGATGAGCTTTCTTCTTCCTTGGGTCTTGCTAGCTTGCTTTGAGGGCTCATGGAAATGGGTATCATGAGACATCAATTGGTAAATAGTCTGTAATGCAGACAAAGAAGTGATGTCTGGACATTGCTGATTTTACTGAATGCTAGCCTGTCTGCGTATGGACAGGTCATCATGCCCATTTCTGCCCTCTGTCTCTTAACCTCAGCTTTACTGTGTAGCTGTCCCGGTTTTTAACCTTGGTTTCCCTCCCCCTTCTAGTCTGTCTAGGGGGTGAGTTCCTTGGGTCAGAAACATGCTCTGTGGTATACATAGCATAATTTCTGTAATAACTATCCAAAACAAATGTCGACACAGAATGCACAGGTAATTATTTTGGCTTTCACTTTTTCTTTCTTAACCTCTTTTTTTAAAAAACATTATTATTTTCCGCTTCAGTGGTTCATTAAACTTGACTGTTTCAGATGAGACTTTCCCACTAAATCCACTCAAGTTACAAACCTTGCTCTTTCATTTGCATCATTGCTCATAAAGGAGAGAAAGCAGGTCAAGTTATGCCCTGAAAGAATATCACCTCATTTGTTTAGGATTTTTCAAACACAGTTAAAAACATAATGGAAATGTAGGAGTAAGAGAATGGATAGCAAAGTGTATGGTTTAGTTTAGGGAACTGATCCTGTTAAAAAGCACAGCCTTGCCTTCTGAGCCTCCTCTTTCCCTGGTAGCACTTAATGCTTGTGTAACTTAGCCTTATGGAAGGTTTTAGGGTGGTTCAGAACAAGGGAAAAACTATCCTTTGATTTGCAAATGGGGAACCTATGCTAAGTTTACAAAGATGAGATTTCTGTAGGTGGTTGGTGTTATTTAGCTTCTACTTTGAATATAACTGTGTTTGCATACTCTCACCTTTAACCCTTACCTGTTGTTGCCTGAAGCTTGGTTGAGAAATAATGAAGGAATGGACTAGCTGAATTATAGTACTGGAGGTGTGCACCATGTTGCTGCAGCCATTCATGTTGTCCGCTGTCACGAGCGTGTCAGTATGGCCATTGTACGCTGCAGTACGAAGATTAAGTATGTATTTCAGCTAAGTGACATCAAACAGGCATAAATGCTGTTGTGCTAAGGGCTAGTCAAGCATGTGCAAGCTTTTTATACTGAAGTGCTTATGACCTGAAGCAGTGGTCCCCAAGCTGTTACTTGTGATGACATGAGATGCTGCTGTTAGACACAGAAATTTGTTAGACAGTTTTCTATGGAAGATAAAAATCCATGGAGGGGGGAGATTCTCTTTTCTAAATAAAGGAATTCATCTGGCTTTTTGTAGCTTAAGCCAGTTTAGATAGCGGTTGCTGTAGTTGAGAAAATTATTTCTTTATCATGCCCTTCCTGTTAAATTTATTTTAGGCCGCAGAGTGATTCTTTTTACTTGCTGGTTGGGTTGTTTGTTAGTTTTAATTCTCCTTTTGCTTTCAATGCCCTAATGTCTTTAAATATTTAGTATACAAAAGATTTTCTATCTTCCAGAATAAATGGCCTGAAGGGAGGAGGAATTTCTGAAACTATCCTACTTGAATGTGCAAGCAAGCTGTTTATCTGATTATGTACCACTGAAGTGCACTTTGTTGAGCCCTGCTTCTGCACAGGTCACTGAAGTGATGTGCCAGTGATTTGTATAGCTGATATGTATTTCCAAGTCATACTCACTTAAAAAAACAACCAAACAAAGAATGGCAAACTACTAAATAAAAATCTAACTCAGATCTTCGCATTACTGGGAGAGCAGAAATGATTCCATGGTTGGTACACTGGTTTGGTATATAGAAAATTTGCAGGAAAATACTTCCTTTGCTTATTTCCTTTGATTCATGCACAGATTGCCTCTACAGGTTTGATGTATCATTTCTTCTTAGCTGCTCAGGGGAGCACACGTCTGTGCTTTAGGGGAGGAAGGGATCCCAGGAGAAGCTCTTTGAGGCTGACGTGCTGTGCTGTGGTAAGAGCCATTGCTTAGGCAAAGGTTCTGCAAATTGTTAATAGCTTGCAGATATTTTTGTTCAATTTTATACACGAGTGTGTGAGAAACATTTTTCTTTTCTCTCTTATGCAGGTCAACTTTGTAGTGTGCCAACTGTTTGCCTTGCTTGCGGCTGTTTGGTTTCGAACATACCTTCATTCAAGCAAAACTAGCCCATTTATAAGGCATGTTGTCGCAACCCTCTTGGGCCTTTATCTTGCACTTTTTTGTTTTGGATGGTAAGTTACAATTCAGTTCCATTTTGAGGGACTTGTAAATTTTCATTTCTCCTTTGCAGGGAAGCAAAGTTTTGTTATGAAGAACCTTATTTCCTAATTCTGTGGGGTTTAGCTGCTTCAAATATACAGAAATCAGCTAAAATTGTCTGATGTGGTACACAATTTTTGAAAGGTGTTCTATTTGCAAACGGGTAACTAACATACTGTCTGCCTGTGGTTTTGGGAGGATGGAGTGGGTGCAGTTTGCTTAACTTGTGCCGGTTTTTCTGTAAATTTGCTTGAGAAGTATTCTCTTGAGGCACAGGTGTGGTGACTAAGATAATGTCTCTTAAATATTCACTGCATGAGGCACACTCAATGTGTCTTTTTCTGAATATTGAATATAATCTGACTTGTGTAGGAAGAGTTGCCGGAACTGCAGTACCTATGATGCTCCTGGTAGCACGAACACCTGGAAAGGAGCTGGCTTAGATTTGAGAGTTGATTCTGTGTGGGTTTTTTCTTTTCTGTTTTAGAAGGAGGGTGTGATGGTTTTGTTGTTTTGGGTGGCTTCTTTTAAACATGAGTTTTCTGTTTTCACATCTTCATCTTTTCACAGTGTAGCAAGCCAGACTGTTAGTAGGGCTAGTAAAAGGTCAATTGTGAAGGATATGCATTTAGTTTGATGAATTTATTTTTTCCTTAAAAATTAGCTTACTAAATAGCTCTCATCTCCTCAAGGTGGTTTAAGATTAATTGCCAGTTTTGTAAGCAAAGTGCTTGCTCAGCTTCAAGTGTACAGAAGACTTATTTTATACTATTGCAGAGTATTACTGAGCTAGGGGGAATTAAGCTGTTGTGCAGGTGGATTTACATGTGCAATTTGCTTGTTTATATAATTCCATTAACTCCCATGCATTTCTTAAACTTTTGGCTGTGGTGTTCTGCTTTGAGAGAACAATCTGATGTCAAAGACTGCCAGTTTTAGCACCAAATGAAGAGGATGATATGGGAGATAGGTGCTACTGTGTGTGTTTTTTTGTGACAGCTGTGTAAACTGTAGAAGCACTTTCTGTATCCATTGCTTTGGAAACAGGAGTCATTAATTGTAACTTGTGATTAGAAAATGTTAACAGTATATTCATATCTGAAATTTGGTGATGGGAGACTTTGAAAAGAAAAAACCTCCACCCCCAACAGATATAAAGATTTGTAGAAGCCTCTCATTGGCAGAATGCCCTGGAAAAGAAATCAGGGAGATATTTTATATCATAGTAGAAATCCAGATTATTCTAGTTTGCTTTGGATCATACTTAAAGCAGTTGTTTTTGTAATGAATTTCTATTTTATTCAGAGTTTGGGTATTTTTCTTAGAATCATGGTACTATAAAAGCTTCTTGAAAATGTAGAGCAACATAATTTGAGACGTTAAAAGTACATATTCTTTAAAAAACCTGATACATGTGATACTTGCACTTGTGCCAACTCTTTTTCATATTGCTTAAGTATGTATTCTACAACCACATTTTTGAGGGTTTTCTTTCATTTGGCTCCCCTTTCCCCTCCCCAGGTAATCAAGTACACATACAGGTTAGAGTCCTGTGGTACACCTTCAGTCACTCTTCAGTTGTGTTATAAAGTGTGAATATAAGAGGGAAACAGTTACTGTTTTGTTTTATATAGTAAGACTTTGTAGTAAAAGTACATTTGTAGATCATGTCATCCAAATGTAGGTAATAGTTTGAAATCTGCACCCTTTTATTAGTCATTGTGTTGTCTTCTTCAGTTTCAGTTGTGTTACTTTTCAGTCACCTTTGTAGTGATTGTGATGGTGGAACCAAAAAAGAAGGCATAGTTCATTGGGATAATAGCAAGTAGTACAAAAGGTCTAGAATACCATTTGTGTATAGCTAAAATTTACCATTTCATGTTGTGTGTTTCTATGCATCCCTTTTTTTGAATTGGCGATCAATCTTATTGCTACCATTAACAGCTCTCAAAGACAAATATTTTCAGAGACTGTAAACTTGGTATGGTATTCCACGTCAGCCCATGCTTTTTCAGGCTTTGATATATTATGTTCCTCCCTCCATTTAAAAAGCAAACCTCTTAAACTTAAATTTTTGCCATTTCACTAATGGCTGCCTTTACCACATAATGTTGCTAATACATGGCTGATATGAAAAGGTAAATTTTTTTAATTGGCAATTGCTTATATTAAATATGCATTTGAATTTTAGGTAGTCATATCTTAGATGAGACTAGATAGTAGTGAAGCATGGGAGCATGTGCAGATTGGATCTTCCATTAAAAAGTCAAGATTCTCAAGGTCAGTTAAGGTACAAGTGAACTGTTCTCCCTTGGTGAATTGTGCAGAGAGTTTAGCTGGATAGAGCTGGGTTTCTTGTTGAAAGTCTTTGAAGGCATTTTCTTGTGAGTAGTTGAGGTTTGAAATTAGGAAATTGCTGATAAGCTGAGAGAAAACAGTATCAGTATTGTCGTGGTTTAGGCCGTAAATCAGCCACGCAGTTTGCTACATGGAGAATCGAAAGAATGCAACTCCCACAGG
>JAOEHX010021624.1:3656-34228 GCA_025448015.1 Bolborhynchus lineola | reverse complement strand
GGAGGAGTCATCTGATTGTAGATAAGGATTCCATTAGGGACACCGTGACCAAGAGGAAACAACAGGAATCCTGCAGGATGCATCCTGCTGCTCAAGCCCAAGCAGACAGGGCATGATTGCAGATGTGGTTAGTGCAGAAGAGTAGGAGGACATGGGTCAGACCAAAGGTCTGCCCTGACTCATTTCTGCACTCAACAGCAGATGCTTCAGGGAGAGAGAGTATTCCAAACACGCGGTGATACTTGCCCCAGATATTAACACAGCTTCCAGACAGCGTCGAGCATGGGTACTTCTGAGGCAAAGCAGTTTTCCTGGGCACATTAGTGTTGGTGGAGAAAGAGCATTTGGTTACCAACAGACCCCTCATTTCACGGGGGGGAAATACACCATGTGGCTGGTCAGCACTGGATGCTCTTCTGAGGAGTCCTGTGTTCCTTTCACACCCTTCCTGGCTATGGAATGTCCTATGAGCCCCAGCCAATGGGGGTTGTCCCATCGGGCATGGCTATGGTGCCCTGGCTGCCCTGGGCAGGCCACAGATGCGCTGTGGTCAGGCCTGGCTTTGTGCATGGGGAATTTCAGTGCTGTAGCTGACGGCAGCGAAGTCTCAAGCTCAGGCGGTGAAGGTGATCAGCGAGGTGTTTAGACAAGAAATAACAAGAGACGTGCAGAGTCTTTTGGGTCCAACTGTGAAGTAGTGATCAAAAGGATCATGAAATTAAGAAAAATGTAGGGAATGCACGTAAAAAATGTATCCTGGGGCGAGATATATCCCAAGGATCACAGAAACTGCTTCTGTGGTTCTTAGGAGCACAATACTGAGGCTGACAAAAAGTGGACTTCATTGGGAAATAGCCATAGTTTGTGCAGTAGGACATGAAACAAAAAGCAATGTAACTTCTCTGTGGCCAGTGCAGAAACTCGGATAGTCCCCAACATAAATATTACCTACTGTGCAATTACCTTGGCACCAGAGCATATGGGAGGTAGACTAAGCCCTGTCAGACTTCAGCATCACTGTGCAGCAGTGCTTGTCTGTATGTGTGTGTCCTCACTCTGTCTTAAGCCTACCTGAAGGAGTGCGATGTCTTTGTAGTTTTATGCCCCACTGAATCAAGTTAAAACTAGCCAGTAGGCTAAAAAATTAGAGGGAATGGTACTGAGGCAGGCAGGTCAACAAAACACAAAGCATCATAGAAGCCATGTGTTCTTTAGACTAAAAAGTGGTGTGTGCTTTGGGAAAGCCTGGGGGTGGTTCGGGCGTCTTCGGATGGGATGGCTGAGCACGGTGGGGATGTAGCCCCTTAAAGGGCCCAGGGCTGCTGCGCTCATCTCGCTGCTGCCGAGATGCTCCTCTGTGAAGGACAGAGCCCTGGGCCGGGCGATGCGGCCGTGGGAAGGGGTCCCTCCTCCGGCAGCGCGGCAGACACATCCCCAGCTCGTACCCCGGGAGCCCCGTCCAGTCCCACCCCGCTCCGTGCCTTGTCCTGCCGCTCCCCCCGCCGGCCGCGCCGCTGCTGCCGCGCCGCTGCTGCCGCGCTGGGCTGCGGGAGGAGGATGCGTGCGGAGGGTTCTGCTCCCCTCCTGCCCTTCCGCCAGGCGAGGAGGGGCATCCCCGGAAAGGTCTTCCCCTGCGCTATCTCTCCAGCGGAGATTGCGTTTGTTTTGACTGAGTTTGTGATACTTCGGCTGGTTTAAGCCAAAAGAAGGCTCTGCAATGGATATTGCCGGTTCAGGAGCGGGGCCCCGAGCTGGAGCAGGGCAAAGGGGTGGAGGTGGTGGCCCTGCCAAGGACTGGACCCACGCTGGACCAGATCGTGATGAGCTCCCCCATCAGCAGCAAGTCTGGGTGTGTTTGAACTGCTGTGAGATAGCTAAGCACTAGGAAAAGAACCTCTATCATCCAGCTGAATGTGGGTCAGAGCCCTCAGTTATATGGCTCAGTCTTCTTTGCAGAACTGATTTTAGCTAATAAGGCTCAGAACTATGTGAAATACCAGCCTTCACATGTGCATTACATGATGGGTTTAGTGCTTTGGGTTTCCCATAGCACCATTACCTAAAGCAGAAACATCTCTGTGTGCAGCTACACCTTGCAAACAGCGAGCCTTGGAGTCCAGATTGTCCCCAGGCATGCGACTGCAGTAATCAGTGACCCTAGGCTGTCACCTTTTCTTATCCCTGCATAAATATTTTAGCCAGAAACCTTAATGCAGCATTTATGCCATAGTTTGTTTCTTTCATAAAAGTAAAGGTCAGGAAAACAGACAGGAAAATACTAATCCCTACACGAATCTTTGTTTTTCCCATCTTTTCTCTCTTGGAGGCAGGGCAATGCTCAGTGAGCTGCTGTTTTGTGCTGCCCTGAGTAACTACAGCAAGATTAACCACATCTGCCTGCAGATGTAGTAGCACTCGGGTCAGGTTGTGCTTGTGTTGGGCTGGTTTTGGACCCCAATCTCTCTGTCATTTTTCTATTTTCTGCTTTTCACGTTTGCCAACTGTGTCCTCAGTCAGCGCTGACCACAAGGAGAATTTCCACTTGGAAAGTACAGGCACTGTGCAGGCATTGGAAAGCTCGATTTCAGCTGCAACAGGGAAAGGGCTGTTCTGTTCCACGCTTGCTGACTGTCTAGGTCTGAAAGCCTTAAAAAGGCCAGCTTATTCCCCAAGTCCTGAGGTAACCCCATGTATGGCATTAGCCCCAAGGCAGTGAAATTCCAGCACCTGGAGACTTCAGGCTGTGACCTTTGAAGGGTTAAGGAAGGCCCCAACCTCCTGAGCTCATTTTGATGCTCAGGGTGAGCATGATGAGTTAAAGCCAGGATAGCTGCACTTGTAGTAGCACTGATTTGGGGGCCCTTTCACCTCTGCCAGGCTGTTGGACATGAGTATCATACCCTGGGATGGGACATGGACAAGAGATGGATCCCGTTGCCTTCCTGAGCCATAACTGGCTCTCCCGGTGGCGCCTGCTCTGGTTGAGGGCCGATTCCTGCCCAAGAGGGGAAGGCAGAGGCGAGGAGGGCTGCAGAGCCTTCCTTTGCTGTCCGGCAGTGCTGGCAGGGGGGCTGGAGCTGGCAGGAGTGCGGCTGTGTCTTGGCGGGGAGCATGAGCGCGAGTTTCTGGCTGAGAGGGAGCAACTGGAAAGCAGGTTCACACAGGGCGGCCGAGCTCCTTCAGTCCTGCCGGCCTTCCCGTGCCCCTCCTGGCCAAATCCTCCCTCTCCGCCTTCCAAGGTGGCATCCGCTGCATCTCCAGTGAAAAACCTCTCTCTGGTTAATGGCTCCGCTGGGAAGCAGTGTGACTGGGCGGAATGACCCCTGGGAGGAAAACCTTTGCTTGGCCCCTCTGGGCATCAGCCTTCCCACTGGGTTCAAAGAGCTTGGCACAGCACCGGCGCAGCGACCATCACCAGTGGGACCTGCTCAGGGCTCTGCAGCCGGGAGAGACCATGAGGAGGGTCTGAGCTTCAGCTCTGCCTGGAGCATAGCATATCCAGCCAGGGGCTCTTAGCAGGGGACCTCACAGCTTAACCAGAGCTCTTGCAACGTGGATATTTTTAGCCCATGCAAACGATGGTTACTTTCCTACTGTTGGAAAATGCCTTTCCACCTTTCCCAGGGATTTTATCGCTACTGAAAGCAAGGGCCTTAGATCCATGTGAGTGTCTGTGCTGGCTGACGCAGTGACCCTGTCTGTCTCCATCTGCCTATGTATTACCCATCTGACATACCCCAAGGAACCCATTTACAGTGAGGTGATGGGCTGTGACTGGCAGGGGCACCTCATCTCACCCAGGGAAGACTCTTCCTTGTGGGTAGGATACTTTATTAAACCTGAACACATGTACAAGGTTGGTGATGCATGTGCAATCCCCCTTGTTGGGATGGGACAAAACAGAGGAACATTGCAAGCTCGTTTATTGTCAGTGTTTCAAATCAGTATTTTTTATTACAGAAGATCATCAGGTTGCTCACACTGTGGCAGGAATTTAATAATATAAGGCACAGGGAACATTCAGAGGTAAAAAAGGAGTTCTCAGCCTGCGAGACGTAACCATCCCTTCGCTCCTGTCAGGACACTCTCTATAAAGCAAAATCCAAATACCTTAATATCTTCTCCCTTTCTTCCCACCCATCCCTTAAACCCCAAAATCCACAACAGGAAAAATAAATCACAGCCTTTCCCTCGAGCACGTGGCAAGCACAACTCTCTCTATGCAGAAATGTCCCTTCCAAGACTGACACAGCTTCCCTGGGACAGCAGGCCTGGAATTTAAGCACAACCAAAGCAGAGGTGCTCAGGGGCACCGTGATTTGGGGAGAGCCAAAAGCTTTATCTCAGCTACAGCAAGGTCAGCCCCACACACCAGGGGAACAGGCGGCTGCACCCGCTCGCCCTTTGCAGCACAGAAAACACAACAGCAGTATGGTCGTTGAGTAATGGTAAAGCACATAGCACTTTCAAACCTTTATTTGTGGAGGGGATTTTACAGGGTGGGATGCATTTCATCTCATTGGTTCTAAATTTTGTGCGCTTTCCTATCTGTTTGGTTGATAAAAGCCCTTCTTTTTGTGGCTAATGGTTGTTCAATTCAAGCCCTGGGAATGGGGGGGGAAACAAAATCCTACCACTGTATCTTTCTCATCCCTCTCCATCCACCTACCATGAGCTGGGTGACCACAGTGTCATCCACAGCTGCTCTGCTCGAAAAGCCCAATCCTCCTACATCCCTGCCTTCCCTTGCTCTGCCTTCCCTTGCTGGTGGCCAATACTGGACTGTGAATCAGCTGAGAGGTCTTCGCGTCTAATGCGGACGTGTTCAAGAATGTGCTGTTAGTAACATGTTAAGAGAAGTCGATCTGAGAGCAGATACTGAGACAGAGAGGCTATTTAGGACAGGAACAGGGTCAGTCAATGGTAAAGACATGTCAGAGAGAGAAAGAGCTGGTGGAAGCTTGTGGAAACAGCCGAGTGAGTAATCTAGTGGTAATAGATTAGGCTATGAATGAGGACTGTTATTTCTCTTAGCACCATTCCTACATATGTTTAGGTCTATATTAGCACCTTGTTCCCAGGGAAAAACAAAACAAAACAAAAGCGATTTAAAAACCAAAGGGAGTGGGAAGGTTAAAATAAGACAAAGTTGGCAGCAGAGAAGGAAGCTGGGGGTTTAGATCACAAGATCCTTGTCAATGTCCTCTGTGGAAGGAAAAGAGAGATGAGGTTAGGAGGTGGATACTGACAAAGTCCCATTGCTGTGATCCCCGCTCCCTGCTCTTCACTGCTTCCCCCTCCCCGGGACCGGCTGTTATTCATTGCTTTGTGTGGGCTTTTGGGGGTGCTTTTCTATGTCCTTCCCATCCCCATTCATTCCCAGCTCAGTACTTACGCTCCTTAATGCCGAAGCAGCTGGCCCACTCCTCCAGGGCAATGTACTTGTCGTTGTCCAGGTCACAAGCCTCAAAGAAGCGGGTGGTGCAGTGCTCCATGGGGATGAGGGGGGCACGGAGAGGGGCCAGCTCGGTGTGGGACAGATACCTGCAAGGTGACCGCATGGTCAGCGCATCGCCTGCCAGCACCAGCTGCCCTCCCAGTAGGGAGGGAGATGCTTTGCCATGTGCAGGGGCCAGCACGGGGCAAGATGCTGGTCCCAGCTCTCTGTCTGGTTTGACCACTGTCCCAGTGCCCTCCCACTATCAGCCACCGGGTGTCATGAAGGTCAAGGACTGGTGTTTGCTTTTGCAACCCACTGTGCTAGTCACAAATTAGCCAGCAGCTGATGGCCCCCCTCACCTCTACCGCTTGGGTCTGGGTGTGTGATCACCCTCATGCCCACCTCCAGCTTCCAGCTAAGCCAGCAGCTGCTCTTTCAGCTGCCGAAGTTATCCCAGAGCCTTTGGACTAAGATATTTTAGGAACTATCACACTACAGTAAATCTGAGAAGGCAGAAACTCCACACCCAAAGGAGATGGGAGCAGCTGGGGCAGGGAGAGACCTCTCTTTCTGCAGAAATGAAGGTAAAACTACCTCTACTCCAGCCTGGGCTGCCCCAGCCCTTGCTCTATGCATTGTTCCTTTGCCTGTGCCTCTGCAACCATCCGGCTTAATGTTACATCTCCACCTTCCCTTGACGCCTTCTGCCACCAAATCAGCCCGGTCCTTGGGCAGGAAAGGGTCCCCATCCTGCTCTGCTGACACTAACCCATCAATGGGGTGCTGGTCCAGCTGTCCGAACTGCCAGTGCACGGGGAAGATGTACATGTTGTAGTTCTTCTCGAAGTCACGGGCCAGCAGCTCCACGGTGTGGTCTCCAGCCTCCAGGCGCTTCTCATTCTCATGGATCTTCTTCACCTGCCATAGGAGAGGCCAGGGAGACCTTGTCAGAAGGGGAATGGGGTGCAAGGGGAACCCTGGGAGGTGCCCATAGCTCGTTCTGATGGGTTCCCACGTGTGCTGGGCTCCATTGGTGGGGTGAACTCCCAGGTTCCCTCCCCAGTGCCTCACCTTGAGCTTCTGCTTCTCGGTCAGCAGGTTGTTGTCCTCGTCGCGCTCGTACAGGGTGATCAGCACGTTCTTGAGCCAGTCCCGCATGCGCAGGGGGAACTCGGTCAGCTCTGTGTCCAGGCAGGCAGGGATGACTGGAAACCATACGTGATGGTCGGTGCAGTGCCTGGACATGCAGCCCCAGAGCCCTCCCACTCATCCCTGAGCCTGCCTGGACCACTGCTCTCCCTCAGCCCACGGGCAAGAGGACTGTGCTCAGGTTGAGGGTCCCCTTGTCTAAGGGAAGGGTTCCACTTACATTTGCAAGGCCCAATGTAGTCCAGGTGCAGTTTGTGTCCCTTCTTGGTTCCCTCCAAGGTGCACTTGGTGGCAAAGAAATGGCAGGAGGAGTCGTAGGTCTTGTTGTCAGTGCCACAGACCTGCACAGGACGGGGAGATGCTGTGTGAGAGGCAGCAAAGCCCTCTCACAGCCTTGCTGGGGAGTCAGCAGGGACAGCCTCCAAATGAGACGTTTAACTCATTTCCTGGAGTGGCTCTTGGTCACCACTGACTGATGCCAGATAGGGAGCTGTCCCCCTGACTTGTCTATCCCATCTGTGGGGATGTCCCAGGTGGGGTCTTTTCCCTGTTCCAGTCCATCAAGCCGCTTCCGTCCTCACCTTCTCGAAGACGCCGGCGGTGGCTGGGCAGCTGGAGGGGTCCTGGCACACACACATGGGCGTGTTGTTGTCGTCCACCTCGCACACCTTGCCATGCTTGCAGTGGTGGTTCTGGCAGGGGTCTGCGAGAGGGCAGGGAGCGAAGTCAGAGCCTGCGCCATCCTCACCTCCCATGAGCTGCCCGGGGCATCGCAGCACAGAGGAAAGACAGAAACTTCCCAGGGAGAGCCCTGAGCATCTCTTCTTGCACTGGGAAGATGTGAGGGCTTTCAGAAGTCCATGTTAGCCCTTGGGCTAACCCTGGGCTCCCTTCTGTAGCTACACAATGCAATGGCAATGCTGCAGAGAATAACAATCCTGCTTATAAGTGTGTGCATCTGAGTTGGCATTGTCCTTGTGCTTTACCCTTCCCAAAGTAGTTCCTTACTGTCAGGGGTGGATGTAGCTCCCCAGCTCTTCCCCAGGGAATGGGCAATGTTTTTGCCTGCTGGAGGGCAGGGGAAGAGCAACTTACTCTCTGCGACAATCTCCTCTACATCCTCAGTGGGTTCCTCAAACTCTCCCACTTCCACCTGGACAGGGTTGGCCCCCACAGGCTCCTGCAAAAGAGGTCATTGTTTCTGCTGGGGGTGCACAAAGAGCTCAGTACCAGATCCTTGGGGCAGAGCATCCCCCCCCATTGCCTCTGCTCCCTCATTCTTTGGAGATGCTCTTCCCAGAGCAGTGGCTGAGATGGGATGAGGAAGAGCAGAGTCACCTACCTCTGTGGTGGGATCTTCAATGACCTCTGTCTCATCGGGCAGAGCCTCCTGCTGTAAGGGAAAGGGACCATGAACTGGGGTCTATGGGAGGGATGGTCCTGAGGGGGATGACCCACTGGGTTTCCTCTCCCCCTCCTGCCCCCCATCCCTCAGGGTTTTATTCCTTATAGAAGAAAATCCCCATCGAATACATCAGATTGACAACCGTGACTGCAAGAGGCTCCATTGTCCCTTCTACTTACCGGAGCTGCCAGGGCTTTGCCTGCCAGGCAGAGAAGGAAAAAGATCCAGGCCCTCATCTTTCAGCAGACCCTGAATAAAGGAGAGGAAAAGGAGGGATGAGGAAGGAGGCCACTATGTGCCACTGGGCTCCAGGCCGAGCTCACGGCTGGCAGTCAGGCACATAGAAAAGGGTGTTCTCTTGTTTCTGCCTCATCTGTTCGATATTACAGACCCACATGCTGGCTTTTCTAGCCAAAACCTTAAGCTAAATCATGTTTCCAATGCAAATTCTTTAGATTTTGCAAAATGGGACGCCAGGAGTTCAGATTTCTGTTGCTTTCCTGGACGCCTTTACAAAAATGGCAGTTCCCCTTTTCCTCACAGGAAAGGAGCCAAATTTGTTGGACCAAACCCTCAGTTTTTAATGTCAAAAGGCCCCTATATGAGCCTCAGGTACAAGCAATGAAACTCTACCATTCGGTTTGTCAATCAGATGAAACATGAAAGTGGAGGAAGGAAAGAGATAGCAAAGATGCAGTGAGACGGGACACTTGAGAACTAACTCCTTTAGAAAACCCCTTCCTGCATGGGTGCAGACATTTGTAGGGGCATCGGGGATCAGACTCTCTCCCCCAGCACTCCCAAATATTGGGGTCTTTACTATAGTTCTTCCCTTTCCTACTCAGACCCAGCTGGGTTTGAGGGATCCAGGATGCTTTGGGGTTGTGTCCTGCTGGGAGATGCCCCATCCCTGGCAGTGTTCAAGGCCAGGTTGGATGGGGCTTGAAGCAACCTGCTCTAGTGGAAGATGTCCCTGTCTGTGGCAGTGGGCTGGAACTGAACAAGCTTTAAGGTCCTTTCCAACCCAAACCAGTCTGGGATGCTCTGATTTGAGCTTGAGGAGAGTGATCCCTTTGCACCCTCCTAACCTAGGCTGTTGTAGGGACTGTGTAGGATGAAAGATCCAGGCAGCCCAGCTAACACTGGCTGCAATGCGAGCCAGAAGGAGAGCGCAGCTGGTGAAATCACCCTGTCCTTGTCCCCCCTCCCCAGTTCCTGTTTGGCAGGATTGAGCCCCTCTGTGCGAGCGCAGAGAGGAGCTCAGATGGCAGCTTAATATGCCAGTGGCATCCCGCTCCTGACAGCCAGGGCTGCCGTCTCCCTTCCGCCCGCCGGGAGAGCCAAACCCCCCCGTTTGTCTCCTGACAGTGAGGGGACTTGTCCCCATGCCAAGGCTTCCGCCGCTTCCCTTCCGCTCACCCTCCTCCTCTCCACCTGCGTGGCTCGATGTGGTTCTGGGCAACCTGGTCTAGTTGAAGGTGTCCCTGCTCATTGCAGGAGGTTGGACTGGATGAGCACTGAAGGTCCCTTCCAAACCAGTCTATGATTCGATGATAAAGTGTCCTCTCTCACTGAGCATGGATGGATATCTAATTTGTCAGTGCATCCTTTCCCACCCTCCCCATGCACAGCAGCTCTCGGGGTATAAAACCATGCCAGTGCTGTGCTGCCAGGGCACCAGCCAGGCTGAGCTCTGCTTCCTAATTTAGCACGGTTTGGCCACACAGAGGCTGAAATCTCCCTCCAATCTCAGTGCCTCACGCAGCCCCGGCACGCTGCCCATGCAAAGTAGGTACCAGGATAGGAGGGCAGTTTCCCAAGGGATGCTGGAAGGCTGGAAGTGGTGGAAATGGCTGCTGCAAGGGGATGGAGGACCTGTGGGGAGAGGGGCTGCAGCTGAGCAGCTCCCTCCTCTCCCACTTGGTACATGCTGTCACTTCCCCTTGCCTTTATTCACTCTGGAGGCTGCTGAGAGCTCTCCCAGAATTTGCCAGGAGAGATCATTAGTTCTTCACTTCTGGAGGGGTGGTTTGTGGTGGGGAGGTGGAAAACTACCCATGAATCTGGGCATCTCCTCCTCTGCTGCCATCCCCTGGCTTGTAAAGGCTCCTCCTGGGCTTCTCCCAAGAGGCTTGTTTGCTTTGGAAGATGCTCTGAGGTTCAGTGATGCTTTTGGGGCAGAAACATGGCAGTGCCCAGCCTTGAGGAGACGCACATGTGGAAGATGGCTTTAAGAAGGACTCAACTCCACATGAAGGCCATCCCGGATCATTTCCTCAGGCTCCCAGAAACCTTGGAATTTCAAAGTCTGGGCATGCAGTAGGCTGGGGTCAGGGAATTGCATACTTGCGAGGAGCCAGCAGACAGTCGAAGCTGCCAGTGTTGTGTTTGGAGGAGGAAGGAGCACCAAAGAGTCTGAGCAAACAAGCTCTGCAGAGCTGTCTCGCACCAGAGATGGGAAAACAAGTTTGTTTGGAAAACAGCGTCCTTCTGGAGGCAGAGCCTATGCACCGAGCACACTGCAGCGCCTGTGAGCCCCTGGCTCTTCCGCAAAGGCATGGGCAGTCCTCAATGTCTGGTGGCCAAAGTCCTGAAACAACAGCTCAGGAACCCCGCGCACAGAGCTGTGCCACAGAAGAACTTGGCCCATGGTGCCAGTCTGTGCTGGGGTCCTGCTGTCCAAGAGGAGCTGGCAGCTGGACCGTAACCATGAGCTCAGCATCCATCCCCCAAGCAGAGCAACTTGAGGGGCATTCCTGTGAGGTTTAAGCAAGCTGGGACTTACTCCCTTCTGTATCCTAAAGGAATCAACAGAAGCTAGCACGTTGTAAGATGCTGGAAACCGGATGATGTAGGCACAGAGAGGGATCTTGAATATAAAAAAGAGAAGCCTCCACGGTCACCATCCCCTCCTCAGGCCTGCCCTCCTGACTGCCGATGAGGGAGGAGAGAGCCTGCCATTCGTGGCCTGCAGCCTTTCTAATACTTGATCTCACTTTCATCCTAAGTGGGGACTTCAGCTCCTAGCCACTGTGTAAATGGGGCCCTGGGGCTCCCATAATCCCCTCTCCAGTTAGAAAGTTCACCTACCCAGCATGGTCCAGGCTATCCCTCACTGTTGGCTGCTCATTGCATTTTGCAGACATGTCCCCAACAAGAGAGCCATGGGAAATAGGGAGGTCTGAGGCTGATCCTCAACACCTTCAGAAGTTCAAAGCAGGCTACTCTGGCAAGCTCTTTACTACCCTCATCCCAATCCTGTAGCACCATCATAGGTTTCTCCTGTTGCAGAAAACACCCCAGAGTGATGCACAGAGGAGTCTCTGCCACTGGGTTCTATGGGTCCCTCTTTTGTCCTCCCACCCAGCCTGGGGTCCTTTGTGGTCTGGAGGAGGACAAAGACCAGGGGTGCATCCTCTGGAGGAGGCTTTGTGGATGGTGGAGCATGGTCCATGTGGCACTCGCCCTGGCCAGGGTTGCATAAGCCCTTTGGGATGCCACGTTAGCGTGGGGAGGAGTCTCTGCCGGGCCACTTTGACAGCTCCTCCTTGAGGCCACTGGGATAACCTCAGATGCCTCCATGCTCCAAGAGAGGGGCGCTGCTACCACCTCTCATCACCAGCAGCGAGGAGCAGGAGTAGGTAATTGTTGGCAAAACCCCTCCTTACCCCTCACCTCCCCACCAGCACCCAACCTGGCCATGCAGGAGGCAGCCAGGCTGAGCAGCAGCGTCCCCTGCACCCACCCTCCATCTGCCCATTGCTCTTCCAAGGCTCTGCAGGGTCTGACATGCCCCAGCACCTCCAGCTGAATGTAAAGACAGCATCAGCCCAGAAGAAAGCTGCTGCTACAAACTCTACAGTGGGCCATAGCCTTCAAGGTGCAGATGGGTGACCAAGAGACAAGGCAGGGGCTAAAATTCAATTTGAAGTCAGAGTTGTTCGTGCGAGTCCCCATAAAGCTCCCTGTTGAACAGGTCCCTGTGTGTCAGGGTGTGCTGCTGGGGGTGCTGGCCCCCCAACAGAGACCCAGAGGAGCAAGGCAGGAGCAGAGGACAGACACCAGCCTGGCTCCTGCGCAGCGTCCTGGCATGCAGCATGCAGGCTCAGAAAGCCAGGCTAAGCTTAGATAGGAGCGAAACTCCCTTTGACTCAGGCACACGCTTCAGCATGCTGAGTAAAACACAGGGGAAAATAACCTAGGTACCACATCTGTCCATGCAGAGTCGCTGAGGACACACTACACAACACCATTAACCCATTCCCCTTGCAAATGGATGGGCAGCTCTGTACTTTAGAACTTACAGGGCTACTGTTATAAGGGCAAGAGCTCATACACCACTGGAGCTGTGTGCTGGCTTGATGCTGTCACAGTTTGTCCTGCTGCAAATTGCATTCGTAATGGAAAACTATTACATTCATACCAAGAAAAGAGCATGGATGAGACCTGGGCTGCAAGCAGAGGTGCACTGGTGAGCCCTTTGCACACCTCAGTGGGGAAACCAGGGGACAGAGCGTTTTCCTGTCCTGCCTGAGCTCTTTCTTTTGCCTGGTGGGGATGCGGCGCAGTGTCAAAAGCAGCCGGGATACTTCTGCGCCAGTGCGAGCGGTCCCCCCGGCTCCCGGGGGACACAGAGAGCTGATCTCGCACGGCTCCGCAAAGCAGGGAGGGAAGAAACTGTTCACTGAGTATCTCCAAAATGCAAACCCTCTTCAAAGCATTCCCTGCGCTCTCCCAGCGATAGCAGCCCCGACACCCCTCCGACCGGAGAACCCAGAAAGGGTTTCCATGGGAGCCGACATTCCTCTGGGGCTGAGTCATGGAAGAGCAGAGTTGTGGAAGGAGGGGCTTGGGAAAAAAAAGCTTGAAGAGTTTATTTCTCCTCTTCCCCCTCCCGACACCGCCCGCATCCCTGCTCCTGCCTATGTGGCAGACAATAGCTTGGCTTCAGCTGCTGTGCAGGACGCAACAGCCTTTTATGTCCACTTCAAACTCGCCTGACAAACGGCTGTGATTTACTTTTGCCCTTTTGCCGTGTTGCAGAGGGTTAGGGTCAGATTGGTGGTGGCTGAGGGCTCAGATCACTGGCGACCTTCCCGGTGCCCCCAAACAAGTTGCCTTTTGGTTTGGGTGGGAATTTAGCCCCCATCCTGTGAAGTTTCTTTCTCTGGGCTGGATGCAGCAGAGGAGGGACACAAAGAGCAGAGTGCCACGCATGTCACTGGACAGCAAGGACAGCGGCTGCCTTTAAAGGCAACAAACTCTTAACTCCCTCTTCGTGGACCTAAAATCGTGCCTGGCTAAGCCAAAGTTCTTAAAACCCCAAGAGAGCTTTGTTCCTCCTTTCCTGCAGCCTCCGTCTCTCTAACAGGCGATCAGCTGGAGTTAAACAAACCAGGGCAGCAGGACCTGAAATGGTTTCAAAGTCTGCTTGGAACAAAAAGCTGAGTGTCTCTTTTTGGTGTTTGGTTTTTTTTTTAGGAGAAACACGAGCAGCTGCACTGAAAAGAACAAAAATGCTGAGATGAAGTCGAAAGCTCTTTTGTTCTACCCCTCGATAACTCCGGTGAGTAAAACTTCACCTGCCAATGCACCTCAGGACTGGTCTGTAACTAGGTCTGATTTGCTCTGCAGGTCAGTTTGATGTGCCCAGACATTGGTCTTGCACACCTTGCTAAGGAAATACCCCACAGCAAAGAACCCAGAGGGAAAAAAGGAGGACAGAGAAAAACCTTAGGGCAGGTTAAACCTTTACAGATGCTATCCAAGTGCCAAAGCTAGTAATCCGGCAGTGAAATACCGCAACAGCTTCAGTTTAGGAGCGGAGATGCTGTGAAGAGGGGAAAGAGAAGAAGGCAGGAGGGGTCTCTGGATGCAACACTTGGGGTGGGGAGCATCCACACCCCCATCCCAAGCAACGAGCTGCCGAGCACTGGGTGCACCCCATGGGCTGGAACAGCAGCTCCCGGAGCAGGGACCCCCATTAGAGGGGCTATCAGGACCCCTATGCTGGGAGAAAGAGCACAGCAAAGGCCAACGCGGAGCTCTCGGCCATACCTCGCAGTCCGGCAGCAGAGCTGAGGGAACTTCAGGCGCTTGGATGGGCTGGAGGAGTCTGCAGGTTTTAGAACGAGGCAGGAGGAAGCCAAAGGGTGGGCTGGGTTTCCTGCTGCCTCTCCTCCTCCTCCTCGCTATCTTTTCAAACGGGGCTCTTCCTCTCCCTCTCTCCCCAGTGGGCAGTCCCACCCAGGGCTGAGGCACAGCTTGGGTCCAAGGGGTAGACCAGAGAAATCAAGCAGGGCTGGAGATCAAGGGGGTCTCTTGCAGCACCCCCAGCACAACCTTCTGCATAGAGTCATTGTCACAGCAGATCCCTGCACTGCTGCACTGAGTTTGTCAGTTCTCTAGCCCTCTTGGATTACGAACATGGTGGGAGAAGGGAGGAACACCATCTCTGCTTGGTTTGTGCACCTCCTGGCATCTTAGCCTACTGCAATTAACATGTTAACTGCTGTCATTTCACAACAGTGTAGTTCTGTCCTGGAGCTGATGTTTCCCATTCTCAGGGGGTGCAGAGAAAGGCAGGAGATTTCTTGCTCCTCCATCCTCTCTCTTAACACTGCTGCCATCTGGGAGTGCCTTGTGGGAAGGGAGGAGAAAGAATGATCCAGAGCATGTGGAGAGTTATGACATGTCTGAAATATGCTGCAAATAAGCACAGAAATGCTGGGCTGGCGGATGTGACCCTCAGCAGATTGTGGCTGATGGCCAGCAGATCTGGACTGACTGAGCAGAACCCACAGTCAGAATTACTGGTCAGTTGAATCCAATGGTGTCTTTGGACATCACAAACTATTTTGACCTTACAGACCGTAACTCAGCTGGAGTTACCCCGCCAGAGGCAGCCAGACAGCAAAGCTGTTTGGAGTTGACTTTCCTCATCTGTTCCTCTCAATGCCCAGAGTGAAAACCCAGCTCCTCTCCTTGCATCTCACCACGACCAAGAGGATTTAAAGCTCACCTGCTCCCTTGGCAGAACCAGAGAGCATGCCTTTGTGCGCCAGCGTGGCCATGGCGCTGCTTGCAAAGTAAAGCCAGTGGCCAGAAAGAGATGCTTTCAATTTGCGGGAATTTGGGCATCCCTGAAGAGTGTCTCTATGACATACGGGGTTGTCCTGAGCACTACACACAGTGATCTTTGCACCTTGCGATCCACCTCCGGCACCAACCCTCTCCCATCCAGCCAACGCAAGGTTGCTCTTCAAGGGCTGCTGAAAAGATGGTGGCTTTCGTAGTAGGACTGAGGACAAGTCATCTGGGCACCGGCAGTGTGACTGTGGATGCTGGGTGAAGGATTACCCAAGGCCATAACAAACTGCAACATCATGTTTTGTCTTGGCTGCCTAGGGTTTGGGTTTATTCCTCATGATTGCACGCTCTTTGAGAGGGGCTGAGACACTGAGATGAGTGTCTCTTCCCACTGACGTTGCTGAGGCTGTAGATGTCAACATAGGAACAGGCCTGTGATGACCTGCCGGGCTGTGCTGGCTCCTTGCTCTATAGGACTCTGGTTACTTTGTGATCTGTGATTATTTTATCCGGTCACCCCTCCTCTGGCCTTGCAGCACTTCTGCTGCGTGTGAAAGGAGCAGATGTTTCTTTCTAAACTAAATATCCACATGGCCAGCAAGAAACAAAAACCAAACAAAACAGAAAGGGAAAGGGGAGGTGGCTGTGAGAACCATCATTGCTCCCCAGTGAGATGGTCGATCTCTGTGATCAGGCAGCTTCTGCTGGCAAAGAGAACGAAGTCTTCTTCACCCATTACTTTCTTGGCTACACACCAGTCAAAAGCCACCGCTGAGTACTGATACGTGGTCACTGATGTCACTCACAGAGACATCCATAAACACTCCACACAACCCTCCCTAGTCCATGTGGAGCCTAGTTTTGTGTCTAAGACCCCATGGGTCTTTCTAGCACAGCTAACTACTTGTGAAATCTGGAGCATCTCCTCCCGCAACCAGTGTCCATAGCTCCCACATGAAGCTCAGTGCCACTCATAGGCCCAGTTTGGCTCCAGAGGTCACATATCCCTAAAGCCAACGTTCCATTTGCTTGATTCACACCCTGAGGAGCTGAATGCTCCCGTTGAATGCTCTCTGCGCTGGATTAGTCACGGCTCACATTGAAATTGCACAGCTGCTGGTGCTGCTCCGAAGGGAAAAAAGCCAAAAAGACATCTGGAAAAAATTTTAG
Organism: Bolborhynchus lineola; assembly: GCA_025448015.1. Classification (NCBI taxonomy): domain Eukaryota; kingdom Metazoa; phylum Chordata; class Aves; order Psittaciformes; family Psittacidae; genus Bolborhynchus; species Bolborhynchus lineola. The sequence continues at coordinate 17,975 of JAOEHX010021624.1, read as the reverse complement.
GGAGGGGAAAAAAGCAAAAATAAGAAGAGAAAAGAAACCACGTCTTTTCTAACTGACAACGTGGCAATTGCTTTGTGCTCCTCACCATAGCCCGGAGCTAAGCCCGCTTCTAAGGGCTTAGACAAATGACAGTGCCAGGAAGATAATTATAACGGGGATTTCTTTATATATGTGGTGGCTTAAACTCTGGTTTGGGGTGAAAGCAAAAAGCAGCCTATGCAGTGATGCAGCCACATCTGGAAATGGCCCTCGAGCTCATGGTGGTGAGCGCAGATGGGGTGGGAGTGAGGGTCCTCATGATCCTCCATGTAGATGGCGGGGACAGCCGGGTCCTGCATGTTGCGAGGGGCACAGTGCCAGCAGTAGGTGTGCTTTGTTAGCAGTGGGATGCAGGGGGATTGCACAGAGAGGGAAATGAGCCTGGAGCAACTGCCTGGCTCTTTAATCTCAGCAGCTTTAAGAAGCTCCAGAGCTTGCAGAGGGAGTCCTGAGAAGTCCTCTCTACATTTACAAGGCTCAGCAGGGTTGTCAAAGAGGGGATTTTGGTGCGAGGCTGCCAGGAGGAAAACTGGACCTCACATGTGCTTACGAGGTTGTCTTATGCTGTCTGGAGCACTGGGCAGGAGATCGGCCAAGGGCCCCATCAGCCCCAGGAGCCTTCCCATTGCTGCTGGCCTCACAAGTCCAGCTCCGACCACATGCCAGAGGGTGGTTTGGGCACAACTGATGCACCCTATGGCTCCAAGGACTCACTTCCAGGTCAAGCACCCACACAACCTCCAGTGGAAATGTCAAACAAGACAAGACCCCTTGAGCACGGAGTTAGTTCACAGCAGAGCCAAGGGGTTTGCAGGGCTGAGGTCTGAACGGCGGCTATCCCCAGCTCAAAAGCCAAGTTTCTTCACCCCATTTTAAGCCAGGTTGCTCCAGGCTGGAGCAGTTGAGAAAACCCCAGTGCTGCCCAAGAGGGCAACAATTCTGCAAGAGAAGGGGAGAAACGTGAGCAAACAGCCTGGTGAAGGGATACAAGAGTGGATTAGGAACCCTGCTGTCTCCTAGTCGCCAGCCTGTCAGTGTGAGAAGTCCTTCCTCCTCTCAGCTCTGGGAGGGATTCTCTAATGAGTTTTTCTGCAGAGGATGTTTCTGCATTAATTGCTGGTGGATGCTGCTGCAAAACAATGAACCCAAAGTGCATATAAATAAACAGGATGCCCTGGAACCGCTGTGGGAATGTCATTGCTGCGCGTGGGGCTGAGCTCCTCACGGGCATAGGGCAGTGTGGGGAAAGGTAACGGCTGCTGGAATGGGAGCCCAGCACCCAGCGGAGGAGAAGGCGGTGAGGTGACTGAGTGCAGAGCAGGCTGGAATCTGCTTATCCCAGGAATGTCGCAGCTCTCCTGCTATCTGGGAGTGTGTCAGCAGCTCCCGCAGGAGGGTTTCTGGCTTTTTCCATTTCAGCAGCAGATCAGAGGCAGAAAGTCTGTGCTCTCTAGACTCGCATGCAGGGACACCGAAAACATCAGCTGCTCAGAGAAGGATCAACCCAAACTGTCCTGGGAAGTTGTCCAGGAGGGACTGTCTTTGTCCTGCGTGAGCCAAAGATTTCTTCCCGGTGGGATGGGACTCTCTCCTTGGGCTCAGCAGTAGGACTTATGCCTGGTTCAGATGGAACAGACTGAAACACAGCCAAGGTCCCTTCAGTGCCTGGACCAGGACAGTGCTCTGAGATGGACCGGGGGTGAGCTGGCTCAGTGGGCAATGAAGGTAAACGGGGGGCTGGCTCTCACAGAAGTCGATGGACAAGGAGCAGTAAATAGCACTGTGGATTTCCAGTGTACACCACAGGTCTGCGGGGCTGGGGGTGAAACCCAGCTGTGCACGGCTCTGTGGTGAGTCAAGCTGTGGAGCCAGGACATCCTGCACACTTGCTGTAGGAGGGCTTGTTCTTTCCATGGTGTGCGTGGGCTCTCACACTGTCCTGGCATCCCTGGTGGAAGGCAACGCCCATGCCCATGGGAGAGATCTCTCCCATCTCTTTCAGACTACCCCTGCAATGATCACCTCACTCACTTGGGAGCATGTGGGGCTGCGGGCTTGGCAGAAGCCTATCAGTCCTCTCTGAAACCAAACTGAGCCCACAGAAGCAGGGACAAAATAGTCCATCACCTTCCTCAGCCGTGGTGCAAGTAGGGAGCCGTGTGTGCTGCAGCTGCTCCTACACTTGGTACCTCTTGTGGGCATCAGGTCTGAACATGTGCCTGTCCCCAGCTACACCCAGAGCAAGTGGTAGGTAGAAACCACTCTGGCTGTAGATCCCCACCATGTCCTATGGCAGCTTCCCCTGGAGCTATCGCACCAGACACCAGCAGAGGGGACTTTTCTTCATCCACTTTGAAGCTGCCATACACAATCTGGGCCCATCCAGATCCACTATCCCCAGTATCCAAAGAACCTCCCTGCCTCTTCCCCTGCTGCAGTGGGCTGATGTCTGTTAATCCTGGGATGCTGTGTGCCTGAACTACAGACCGGTGTCTGAGCCCGGCTTCACTTTCGCTCGAGACCTCGCATCAGAGATGAGCCTACGGCTTTCAGAGGATGCAACAAGGCTTCCAAGGGAGAACCGCTAACTCTGGGCAGTCCCACCTTGCTCCTGGTGTTTACCTAAGATGCACTTTCAAGTCCTCTTGGGCCTGGCAGATGCGGCTTGGCAGCTTTTGAAGGCTATGAATAGAGCTGCTTAAGGAAATAAACAGGAATTCACCTTCAGGTCCCTGGGACATGCGGGGAAAGGGAAGCTCCTGAGCTGCAATGGGAGCATTTTTTTCATGGATAAACAGCCTCAAAGTCTCTCCTAAAAGGCAGCCTTTATGGAAGTACCCACGTGAAGCTGTGCCAGCTCCAAAGCATCCTAATGCAATCTGGGAAGCAGTGGCAATAACCACGGGTGAGGAAAAGATGAGAAAGGCAAATGCCAGGGTTCACAAGGCTCTCTGGGGCCAGCTGCCTTTGTTCTGGGGGTCATGAGTGTGATGAGCTCCTCTAAGAGAACCTTGATTCGCAGATGAGAGATAATCAGACCCCTTTTAATTCAGTTTATTCAGCCCCACAGCCTTACATCTTGGGAATGAAAGCAGCATTTTTCCTGGGCCGTGCCCTTAGTGATTTGATGGGAGCCCATTTAGATATCTCTGCTGGGGACACGACGCAGGGGGCAGACCCATGAGTGTTCAATGAGGCTGAGTGGTGAGGGGGCAGAGCTGCCATGGGTTGGGATCATGGTTAAGGCAGAGCAGGCAGCAGGGCTCGGTGCTGTCCTCGGCATAATTCTCTATTCCCAGGAGCCTGGCAGCTGAGAACATGGACTTTAAGTGATGGCTGCTTTTGCTCCAGGCTTCTGCACTGCAAAGAGGAGATGGGACAGATGGTCTTGGGGAGGGCAAGGCACGTAGTGACCAGGAGCTGGGCTGATTGCTGAACTAAAGCCTGCAAAGTTCAGCAGTTCCCTGTGGAGGCTGAGGCATAGGACTGATACATAGGACATAGCATTGTCCTATCAACCCTCATTGCTGGCAAAACCCTATCAAAATATCCCCCCTCCCAGCCTGTGGTAGCTCAGCCTGTGTATGGCTCCGTGCTCCCAGCACCGTCCCCATCCCCTGCCAGCTGTACAGCTCCACCATCCTGCTGTTGCATAAGCCAGGAATGCAGCTTCACGCCATGCAGAGGGATCCCAAGAGGCCACATTCACTCCAGCACCGCTCACAGATGAGGTCAGCATCCCTGGATGGGAATCAGGCCATGCTGGAGCTGTGGCTGCATCCCAGCGCAGGAGGCACAGCGCAGTGTGGGGGTGCTGAGGCCACCCCAGCTGAGCCTGCATGTATCCAGCCTGAAAATCCACACACGTCAATCTATTGCTCTGACGCTTTCTGCTTGAACTCAATTTAGGACAAGCCCTGGCTTGAGATGTACGAGACGAACGAGTCGGGCTGCTGGACGCAGGAGGCCCCATTAAGAGGAGACAGAATGGGACTGATTTTGGCAATGTGCCTCCTGTACACAGGTAGGCTCAGAAGCTGGCAAAGTTGACATAGGGGACACAGGAGGAAATGCTTTTTGACAGCAAAGCTTTGGAACAGGATGTGTTGGGAGACTGGCACCGCTGCTGAGAAGGAGCCGTGTGAGGGATGGTTGGGACAGGGTAGGGCCACTGCTGACAACTGCTCAAGCATTTTAGCAGCTGATGACTCTGATTTACAAACGCAGCTGCTCCAGACCAGCACTAACAACAGAAGCACTGACCTCCTTACCATGGACTTCCTGTCCTCCTCCAAATTACCTCCAAGTGCAATACTGAGCCTTTATAAACTCCCCTGCCCAGCCTGGAGTTTTTCTGGGGAGTTCGGGCCCCTTAAAAATCCTCCAATTTGAGCAATTTAGATCCTGATGGCCATGCATAAATATTCTGCTCCTTGCAAGGGGTTGTCAGTGGAGGAATCTCCACTTCATCTTTGGAGTGTGATGGGATTTCACTGACCAGAGGGTGAAAGAAACCCCAGAGGGCACAACCCCTTTAGCTGGATGTAAATACAGCTGCCACAGGAGGGCACATGCAGAAAATACCTCGTGTGTCATTGCTTCAATGTGATGAGTTCTGGGGATCTCGATTTAGCCCTGAAACGTGTTTACTTCCCTTCGAAAACCATCCAGTTTACCCAGGGTTTGGCAGGAGCGGTGCTGCGGGCAGCAGTAGCTGGGCTGCGGGAAGGCTCGGGGCTGATGCTGCACCGTCATTGTGGGCTTGGGGCAAGGTGGGACGTGGTCAGCCCCAAAATAGCAAGGTCGTGCGGGGCCCTGGGCGAGCACTGGGACTTTCCATCCTGTGCCTGTCCCAGAGCTGGGTCATTCCCTTGGGATCTTCACTAAAATTAGCAGATTTCCCCATGCCGAAAGCCCTATGTCTGTTATCAGCAGCTGTGTAAGGAGATGGAGGGGCCAGAACCATGGTTTAGGGAAACATCAGATTTGGAGAACTTCCTTTTAAGCTTCTCTTTTATGGGAAAAGCTGATGGAAAAAATTCTTTCCTGAAATGGGAGCCTGGGGGAGGGGGCTTGGACTCTTTCCTGTGTGGTGCTGGGACTGCTAATGAGCATTAACCAAATCAGGTATCTGTAAAGAGTAACCAGAAAATTACAGCAATGAGACATGAGCATTGGCAATGTCATTCCCCCAGCCCCTTAATTTCAGACCTGCCTAAAGGTGCCCATAGCACCCTCTCTCCTGCGCTGGCCCATGCCACTCCAGGGAGGGAGCTCGCTCATTATTTATTACCAGGATCAATGGAGTGGATTTTTAGAGTCATGAATGTTCAGAAGAATTCTGTTGTTCACTTTAGGGGGAAAACGGGGGAAATTAGGGAAACGCCAGCTTTCTCAATGAGTGGGACGGTGCAGGGAGACACCCTGCTGGGAAGCAGGAGGGAGACCACACTGTGCTTTGGGATTATAGATGGATAGTCATCCAGCTGGATTCTGGCAGCTCACACCATACCTGACTCGGGGATGTTCAGCTATTTCCTTCTCTAATGCACACCGGGGCTGACGCAGCTGGGGACAGCACGAGCATCCCTGCAGTGAGTTATGGATCTTGGCTGTTGTGTGTGCCCAAAGGCTCCTTTCCTGCTCCTCTTCCCCTGGGTAACTATGAAGATGCATAGAATGGTTTGGGTTGGAAGGGACCTTTAAAGGTCACCCAGTCCAACCCCCAGGAGTGAAGGTCCTCACTGCCCAAGGTGTGCCTGGGCTGACACTGATGGCATCTCACTCAAGGCTGGGCTATCCATGCTGGTTTTCCTCCAAGGAATTAGAAATAGCAAGTGGTTCTGAGGGAATCTGTTGCTTCTGGATGGGAAGTGTGGGTGAAAAGGCTGGACAAGAAAAGACATCTCTTTCTCTTTCCGCTCTCCAAATCATTCCATGTTCAACCTTTTCCAGTGGAATCAGTGCATCCCTCCGATTTTTCTGGAGCTCTGTGGAAGAAAGGAAGGGAGACATTACCAGGGAGTGAGATGTCTTCTCCTGGCTCCTTCTTTTGTACCTTGAGCAAGGTCCTGGGCTGATGCGTTGGGAGTGGGCTTCAGCCACTCACCCCTAAGCCAGAAGCAACCTCTGCTCTGCTCTGCCTGGGAGGGCCCATTTCAGTGTAGGACAGGGACACTTTCCACCCCACTCTCCCCCATGCCGTGGGGCTGAGCTGCTGCCCAGCCAGAGGGGCACACAGACAATGGCAGGCATGGGGAGCAAGGCCTGGCTTTCATTTCTCTGCAGACACACACAAACAAGTTTGCTTCTCTGTGAGGAACTGGCAGCTCCTCTGCTGGGTTTGTAAATATGGAATAACATCTGGAGGTTTTCTGCATGATCTTCCTCCAGGGATGCGTTCTGAACCCCTCCTGCGCTGGCTTGCATTGGGCTGGGGCTATTGTTTCCCATGGCAGTGTGGTTTGTACCCAGCTCCCTTTGTCTCAAAGTGGCTCTATCCCAAGTGTGGCTCCTGCTGTTTGTTAAGGCTCTGGGCGGCTCACAGGGAGGGTTTGCTAATGCAGCCTCTCTGCTGAGCTGCCTGGCATGCAGCTGAGCACCCCGCCACTGGCATACTGAGACCCTCTTCAGGGGAGCTGAGGACAGACTGGTTCTGCCAGGGAGAAGGGAAGCAAGTGAGGGGTGGTGGGGGGGGGTTGGACACACTCAGCTGAGGTGATTGGTGGGGCCCATCCTTTCTGGTTTTCCTCTGGAAAACATCAGAAATTGCAGTTCCAGCTGTGCCCAATGGGTTCATGGTGAAGATGGCCCTGGGTGACAATGGCCGAGGATGGTGATCCTTACCTGGGGATACATGTCCCTGTCTTCAGCACATGGACCCTTGGTGAGAAGCCAACAGCTCAGCACAGAGCCTCTACAGAGCCAAAGCTTCTTGGCTTCCTCTGCTCTTGCTCTGACCATGCTTTAACATATTTTGACCTCAGGGCAGATCAAGCTTGGAGGGCTGCTCCTGAAAGTGGGAAGCTGAAAATCCCCGAGCAGTTGTAAATCCAGCAGGGAGGATGCTGGATGTGCCACATCTCTGCTTTTTTGGCTTCTCCTCTGGCAAAGGACAGGCTGAATTAAGAAAGCAAATGGAGAGGAAACCGTAGGGAAATAAGAGCAGCACTGTGAGTCGAGGACGCTCTGGACTCAGTCCCAGCCCAGTTGCCCTGGAAATTGGATGGTTCCCACCGAGCCGCCTGCTTTGCTGGCTGCTCCTGGGAGGGCACAGGCATTTAGCGCTGGTCAGAGGTACGGGAAGTAGGAAAAGAAGACATAAAGGAAAATACAGATGCAAATACTCATATAGGGGATTTCTTCGTCAAAGGTACACCCTAAGCTCTTTGCCCTGTGCCTTCGTGGAGACAATACAAAGAAGAACCCCCCACCAGTTCCCCCCCAGTGAGCCCTGCCTGCCCTCCAGCCAGCCTCGTGTCCCATGCAGACTCCTGATGCAATTGGTGGGATCACCCTGACAATAGCTGTGTGGCTTGTTTCATTTTTAAGGCTGTGCACAACAGATTAAGCCAGCAGCCCCTGTTGTGATTATTGGGCATTGTGCAACGTGCTGACATCGGCTTCTGCGGGGCCAAGCTCTGCTCACAGCCAAGCAAGAGCTTTGGAGGGGGGAATCGTGTTCATGTGCAATGGGGCAGGAGGGTACTTGGGCACAGAGGATTCCTGCTCCATTCAAGCATCTCATTTACAAGGGAATGAGCTGTGTTTGTTTTACCCTTTTCTGATCCATCTGTTGAGAATGGGTGAGCAGCTCTCAGATGGGTGACAGAGACGGTCCTGCCCTGGGAATTTCATGCCAGCTGGGAACTGTGGGGAAGTCTGAAATGCTGCAGCATCTCTCTTCTGGCTGTGCTCTGCCCCAGTGACAGCACAGCAACCGGCTGGCCTGGTGCAGAGGAAACCCAAGCCCAGCACCCAGCAGTCTTTCAGGAGGTGCTCAGAACAGGCATGATGAGCAGAGGGACAACAGCAGCAAGCGCCAGGCTGAAGGCTCCTGCCTACACAGACCAGTTTCCCTTGTCCCTTCCAGGTGTCTTGGGACAGATCCATGTATCAGAGCAGTCAGAGCAGATCTGCTCTACCAGAGCAGCCAGGGACCTTGCCTGTGTCCTGAGTATCCCACAGCCCCTCTGAGGGAGCTCCTCACTCATGAGAGCTTATCCCGGCTCCAAAGTGCCACTGCCTGCAGTAGCGGTGGGGCTGTGAACCTCAGCTCTTCAGAGCCCAATAAATTAAACCTTAGTCCAAAAGGGGCTTGGGCTGTCTATTGCAAACAGAGGCAGCACAAAAGCTGCCTTTCTCCCTCTCATTTGACTTTGTTTTCTCTCCCTCCCCATCTGCTTTTAGCCAAAGGGTTGAATAGCTTCAGTATATACTGCGGGAGGTTGAAGCCAAAGGCAGGGGCACCAGGGAAGGATGCAGAACAGCAGCGCCCTGTGGCCGCTGCCTTCCGGAGGGGCTGGGAACTGTTTGCTCCCCTCGCTCTGTTACCCATCCTCCATCACCTTGCTGAACCCTTGGAGAAAGCAGCTCCGAAAGAAAACGTCTGTGCTCTGGCTAGCACACACGTGCACCCTTCCTGCTCTTGAAGTCCTTCGTTAAGGCTGGGTTTTGTTTGGTGTCATTTGTTTGTTTGAGTTTTCTTTCTATTTACACTGCCACAATCTTGGAGGTGGAGTCTGTCAGGGCCCTGTGCTTTGCTGGTTTGGAAGCTGCAATGTGGAAAGCTGGGATGGTCACACAGGGAACCTGAGTGTATCAACAGGAGAATGGGAGCCAGCAAGAGCCTTTGGCGTTGCTCTGTACATCAGTACAGCAAGCAGCACCAGGACAGCTCAGTGCATCACCCGTGACAGTGGCCTCAGCTTGGCTGTGGCCTCATGACAAGGAAGACTGGGTCTTTGTGGACCTTAACTGAAGAGATGCAAGACCAGAACATTTAGTTCAGAGACCACCAAGCCTTTTCCAGCCAGTTTGGGGGCTTCAGTTTCTCCAAGGGACCATGTTATCTGTTCATCATGCTTACTCTCCATCAGCAGAGATGTATGAACATGGAAGGTGATGCTCGTGTCTACAGACACTCAGCCCAGTGCAGTGGGGACGTCCAGGTCCAGCTGAACAGCTCTAGCTCAAAGCTAGGACAGCACTGCGGATGATAACCCTGGAAAGCACAGGGGTATGATCCTCCTTGCAAGTCAAACATCAGTCATGGTGCTCACCCAGCTCCCAGCTACTGCCATGCCTGGGCTGGGAGCAGGCAGGTGAGTCAAGGAGGCAGCCTGAGGCAGGTTGTTTCTTACAGCAAGCATTTAGAAGCAGAATAAGACTAGAAAATCCCCCCCTTTTGGTAATGAATCTCCCATGTAACAGTCGTAACATCCAGACATGACACGCCTGAGATTCCTGGGATTGTTGCAAACTGAACCCTTCTTTCCCACCCTGAAATTTCACAGCCATTTACCTCTCCAAGCCATCAGGGATCACCATCTGCAGGCACAGAGGGGGATCTCCCACCCTTTGTCTGCTTTCTGCAGCCTGCGGTGCTATTCAGGAAATTCTCTTTCACTGGGTGGTTCAACAGAGCACAACTGCTCCTTTGGCTAAAATCATCCCCAGCCTGCCATCTAGTAATTAGGAAGCGCCCAAAGCCAGTGGTGCTTAAGGCAGCTCTGGGATAAGCAAGGCAGCTCGCTCTTTTGTAGGTAAAGTACTGAGCTTTGCAGGCTCTGCATTTTGCACTGGAATCAGATTTTGGACTAAAAAATGGGGGAAGGTGGCACTGGGTGAAAATGACACCCAGAAGCAGAGCATCACTGTGAGAAGGGTAACGCTGCAATGCAGTGAGGTGGGTGAGAAAAGCAAATGCTCTCTAGAAACACCATGGGGAGGGGAAACAAAGGAACTTTGAAAGCCCATCCCTCTGTGTTTGCCCTGTTCTCACTGGGGATGCAGCTTGAGGCAGTTCACAGACACTCACAGTCCAGCTGGAGCTGAGCTGAGGACATTGTGAAGAAACCAGAAGTGAGATCCTGCTGCTGGGGATCTTCATGGGTGGCAAAGCACCAAACTGCACCTCACCAGCTGCTTGTCCTGACACGCTCCTCTTCCAGCAGGTCACGGGGATGGCCTGCAGAGCCAGGGTGTCTGTGGCACAGGAAAGCTCCCTTTCCAAGTGCCACCCTTTCCTGTTTGCATTGCAAACTGAGCATTTCCGTGTCTGAAAACAGCCACACAGCCTCAGTGTCTGGCATATTGTTTCCTGTGGAAATTACTGTGACCACGTAATCAGTGCAGGCTCTTTGGGGTCCCTCTCCATGACATGCAACCTGGCGGACAATTTCAGACCAATCTGAGAAAGAAAGATTTTGAACAACTTGAAATTGAGCAGTTGTAGAGCAAAGAGACTGCGTAGGTCTCGTCTTACCCCTTCAGACTCTATGAAGGAGTTGGTTTTTCTCCCAGTGTTTTTCCATAAGCCTCTCAGACAGTCCCCCTGCAGGTCTGCTCTGTTCAGACTCAACCATCCTTCCTTAACTTCCCTAGGCCAGCTGTAACCAGCCCAAAGGCAGCCCACACACCAAAGCAAGGACAGTCTCAGGGTGTCATTACCCAGCTCTGGCTGTATGCTCATGGAGAGGTGGCCTTCTGGAGAGCCACTGATTCAGGAGTGCTGAGGAAGCAGGACCAGCAGGTCATCTTCCCCAAACACCTTATCTTATCCACAGGAAAGGAAAGCAGGGAGAGTGTTCTGCAGATTGCCTGGTCTGGTTGAAATGCCCTAATCCACTGATGAGCCTGCAAGGTGGAGGGGAGAGCACACACAGTGCTGTCCTGCTGGGCTTTTGGTGGAGAAAACAAGCAGCACCTTGCGCATCGTCTTCCAGCCCTGCTCCAATAGGAGTTGTGGTTCTTTGCTACTTTCACTAAATGTGCCTGGACTGCTGGGGTTAGGAACTACCACAGCACTTCCCTCCTCTCAGAGGCAGAAGAAACCATGGCAGTTCCCTTCCCTCCTCCAGTGGATGAGGGGAAAGGAAGAGCAATGTGCTGGGAGGGTCTGAGCACTGAGGCCACTGAAGGAAGGCTTCACTCCCATCAGCATCCGCATGGTATGGCACCAGAAAGATGTGACCTCTGCAGTCTTGTCATTCTTCTGTCCTCTCTGCTCTGGAACAGCGAGTGAGGAGCAGGACATCAAACGCCATGAGCCATGAGGTATAAAAGCCCACAAACCCTGCACCCACATGGTCTCCATCAGAAAGCAGGCGGCAGGGACACCTCAGGGCAGTGGCTATGAGCAGCCCCTGTGCACACAGGGAAATTATAGGGACTGTAAATGACACTAATGGGCCACGTAGAGCACAGCTGCCTACTTTAATGATTGCTTGCTGCAAGAGACAGTTAGAGGCATTTCTTAAAGTGCAGGGTGGGGACCAGGAGGGGAAGAGTCCCCTGTCTGGACATCACTGCTCCAGCGGATGGAGACCAGCTCCTGGCACTTTGTGAAGGCTGCTCCTCTCCGGGCAGTGAGTGTCCCCACCACACTCCGCAGCCCGCTTGGGGTGACAACATCTCATCACTACAGCAAACTTCTGCTGCAATGACATCTGTGCAGCAGACAAGAGCTTAAAGCAGTGTCCATCCCCTCCACCAATGAATGGCAGAGGGGAGGCTTAGGAGGCTGCAGACCTGCAGATGGGTGCTAAAACTTCAGGTATCTGCATGAACCTCCTGGCTGGCTGTGGGTAGAAACCTTTCCTTGTCTGGCTCAGAGATGAGCAGGCTTTAAGCAAAACAGTTCAACAGAGCAGGGAGAAGGGAGCAGAGCAGCCGTGCGAGCGCGGATAGCGTAAGCTGCAGCTCACACATCAAGGACAAGCAGCCTGGTTTACAGCAAAACAGACTGGGAGTTATCCTCTATGGGCACAGCACTGCCAGTCCCATTTGGCAGACAGCAAGTACCACAAGGACTGCTGGCTCCAAGGCCGGCCATGCCTCCGTGTGTCATCCAGCTCCATGCCAAACTGACAGCACACGTCCTCTCCCGGCCACTGGGCATCCGGCTGCTGGTGGATGCACTGACCATGCCTGGGAGGAAGCTGAAAGCAGGAAACAATAACTAACACTGGCAAACGTGAGCTGAGACCAGCAAGGGGAAGCTATGGAAAGGGATTCACTCACTCACCCAGGACCCTGTAGGTGTCATATTGTGCATCTGAGTGCATGAGCACAAAACAGAAATAGGTTGTGGTACTGGGCATTGGATCAGGAAACTTCCTGCCACTGGGAGATTTTAATACAAGAAAATAATGCAGTGATGTTACATGTTTATCCTTTAGCTTCCCTTAAATTAGAAGTAATAACAAGTGTCTGCCAGATTCCTTGAAGTGTCTCCAGCCCCTGCAAGTGCATCTACAGCAATTAAATGTGCTATAGATGGTAATACCACTACTGTAATGGTAAGGGACTTTGAAGTACTAAACCATTCCAGGAAAGAATAAATTGCAACTATGTCAGAAGTAGTCTTGTTGTACAAGGGTGAAAAATCTCTTAAACATAGAGTAATCTTTTCCTTCAAATTTTAGTTGTTTCTTCTTTCTGGAACAAGTCACATGTAGGCATGGGAGACATCCTCCAGGTGAAATGACAGACAGCAGACTGGGAAAGGCATATGCAATCACTTCCCTGGCTTGTAACCTGAATTAAAAGGATGGGAATAGGGCCCCATCTAGCTCAAAAGGTTAACCTTGACTTAGAGAGGCTGCAAGAGTCCCCTCTCCCCAGCACTTGCATCTCAAATGGAGTTTGTTCTGTAATGGAAAGAAATCTGCCAAGACACAGACTCCCTGAATTTAAGCGACATTGAATCTCAGTTCTCCTGAGACATGTCCCTCAGGCAGAGGTTGCATTCAACTCCTAAAATAAATGCAGTTTCCAGGAAGACCTGTCTTGCGTGTAATGGATAGTTTCCCATCCGTAAGAGCCATCTCTTTTACAGAAAACCACTTAAAGCAGTACAAAGACACACAAGACACATAGACATGCACTGAAAAAACAGAAGAAGCACCTCAATTTACTGTGGGACTAGAAACAGCATATAACCTCCCCTGGAGCTCTCCATATATAAAGTTCAAGATGCAGCTGTCTTCTCCTGCCAACATCTGGCAGGGTAGTAAAGGTCAAACACCAGAGCAAGTTGGAAGATGTGCAAACAGTTTAGCCATCTTTTTTTGCTGAAGTCATGTTTGAGTTCCTGCAAAATAATTAAGCACAGAAGTAAATAAATGGAACAAATACAAAGGCACAAAGGAGGCAACGTTATACAAAGATGCCCTCTGCCGGTCACCAGCCAAAGGAAAGTCATCCACCTGGGCTCTATGCCAATGATTTGCAACTTCCCCCCTTCCTTTTATAGAGGGAAGCCCGAAAAATATTCCCTATGGAGAGAAATGTGCTGTGAAACTTAAACTTGGTGTGTTTCCCCGTAACAGCTGAAGTGATCCTGCAGCAGACTACTAGCAAGGACAGATCAGCCACCCCTCAACTTTGGTTTGGATCATACAATCCTTGGGTAAGTCAACTCATTTCAATAAAATCCAATTGGAAACCAAAAGCACTGATGGAAGTGTTCTGCCAGATTGACCAGCTGAACTGATTCCATAGCTGCCTCGATGGAAGGAATACAAGGAAAGTGATGAGAACACACGGCTGGGGGAAAAAGGGCCACATCCACATGATTTGAGTCTGCCTTTGCTGGAATGGTTAACTTTTGCAGGCATTTGAGACATAGTCCACAAGCCTCTGCAAGTTGAAAACAGCTCTTGCAGACAGTGCTATGAGCTGAAAACTATTTGAGGCACCAATCAATTCAGAGCATGCTTCTCCCTCTGTCTCAAATAGCAATCTTATCTGATTATAGCTATGATTTTCAACTATTTCTAAGTATTGAGAGCTTGCTCTAATGATACAAATTACAGACTTTAAATCTGTTAAATTAGCCTACGGAAAAAAATGCAGATCTATTGCACAGGCATATCAGCCTCAGCTCAACTCTTCTTTTGTATCAGTTTAACTCCTGCTGGTGTAAATCCGTGATTTAATTTACTGACTGGGAATTAAATCAGCATGAACTGGTTTCAGTGCATCCATGCTGGGTATTTGTGATGATCAAAGTAGACTATTTCAAAACAATGTTGGTGGATTAGAAAGCTCCACTGG